>LQRL01151653.1:3235-16739 GCA_001703475.1 Hydroides elegans
TATCAATCAAACATCTACATACAAAATAATACCTTAATTAATCTGTAACAGAAAATTTAATATAGCTTTAAATTACTGCAAAAAAAAAAAGACATGTAAAGAGAATGAACTATAAGTTGTGACTGTCGATAAAATGATTATGTTCAAATAAACCAAGCATTGAAGCATTTGCCTTATCGAATTTCTGTAAGAAGATGGTTACCAAATACACGAACTGACTTACCTTTGATTTTCTTGATTTCTTTATGATTTTTGGAAATTTCCTTTTCAATTTTGGAATGTTCTTTTGCAATCAAGTCTTTAAGCTCTTTCTGTAAGTAAATAATTTATAAACTTTATATATTGCTTTTATAGTGATTTCCATACGTTTTACCATACTCCTTATTTATATACAGTATAAATAAAATATAGATAAAATATAAATAAAAACAATGTGTTATTAAAGTAAAGTTTATTTAAAAGTATTTTTTTAAAAATATAGCTGGAAGATCAAAGACCTTGGATACCCCGGCAGATGTACACACTTTGGTACTAGAATCTAACTACAGTAGTTAAAACCTTTTGTAAAAAGTAGCTGTTAACGAGCCTTTGGGGATACGATCTAAAGAAAAAGACACAATACATGTATGTATACAGAATCTCGCAAAATAGTAATATTGCAAAAACTGCAATTGTCAACATTTTCTTAACATTGTAAGGTAGGGTATTCCTACAAACATGTACATACCAATTTTTGCTACCTTCCTATTTGTCTTTTGAAATGTCGTGTTGGTTTTTCCTAAAGTTCATCGAGAAAAAAAAACATATTTTGATAATCTAAATAAAACTCATGTTGCCCCTTAAGGCTTTGAAATATTAGACTAATTGTGATTTTTATGGTCAGAGATACATACTATGCTCATATGAAATGTAACACACAGCTAGACGGACGGATAAGTTGAATAAGCGCTGGTCAAGTCGCCATATGGCATTACAAGATCGCTTAGAAAAGGATTAGACACCCTCTATACTAGAAGTCAACGATTGCTGTTTGTGTTTTTTCTTCCATTAAAAATTACAGACGACCTGACGGACCAACACGCTCACCGTCAAACTAAATATAATTTCGAAAACAATTACTTACTCCCCAGCCAAGTAAATCTGCAAGTTTTTGACATCCATCGTCACAAGTTCCTTGCCAAAATACGTCCCTATTAATACAATTATTTTTTTATGTGAGTTTTGTTAAATTACAGCTCAATCAAATCACATATAAAACTCATGATTTCATATACCGGTGCAATTGTAGGCTTACACATAAAGTCACAAGTGCTTTAAAGAGCTCAATAGCTGATGATCGTTGTTTGGAAGTCGTTTATCGATTTTTATATTTTTCAACATCCAATGATATGACAATTAAATTAGTGTAGACTTCTATGCGTATTATTACAGGAAAATTAATTTATTAAACAGAGACACTACAGCTCAAATGGCTCTTACCTATAATTGTTTTCTTTGTCAAATCTAAAATCTTGACCGTAACCAAACAGGGCCATCATAGGATCTACCTGAAAATAATAATTGATTATTCTGATTCGCATGTCTAGGATCCATATATTTTCGGAATAAAAAAAACGTAGATCTCTCATTCAATATAAAAATGTTTTGAGAAAAGACAGACATATTAATAATTAATCTAAGATTGAGCAGCATGAATGAGAGCTTGTGAATTCTTCTATTGACGAAATAAACAAATATTGAAATAACTTAAGTTTTCGCAAAATATAATTAAATTTTCAATAGCCAGATAATAATCTACCTGAACAGTTGAGTTTTCTAGATTTATATACAACCTCGGACATTCTTCAGAAACCCTGCAGAAAGTCGAACGTATATACAAAGCAAGTTAAATATGTGTTGAAAATAAGTGCCTTAACATGAAGTACATATTACTTACAGTGCGTGTTACACGTATTTTAAACTAAACTATTTACTTTACACAATACAAATATTTAAATATATTTCTATATTTAGCGATAGTTCATGTCAAGAAAGCATAATACATTTTCAACATGAAACCGAAAGACACAAGGGAATTTATTAAGAAAAATAATTTATAATTTCTCTGCCCACTATTCGAGTAGGATTTATTCTTAGAATTTTATTAGTTGGACAAAGATCATTTTGATGCTATTCAAAAATATATTAAAGTCAAAATAGAAACAGCACATATAAACATAGTGATATTGTTCATCACATCATATGTCATTTGAAATCGTAAGTAAAACATAGTGATAATGTTTGTCACATCATTTGTCCTGTTGAATCCTTAAGCTAGAAAAAAGTGCAATTGTTTTTACCTATTGGTCAAAGATGCAAAAGGCTGTACAACCAATGATGTACCCATGATGATTAGAAGGTCGCATTTGGGTAAGTCCTGAAAATGAAGAACGGAACCACATTCGAAATCATCTTAATATAGGCTATCGACTTTTACTTCATCCAAAACAAACGTTCTAGCTAGCAGAACGCCAGTCATGATTAAAATAGTATCTAAATATAAGGTAAAAACTACCTAATATCCCGAATGATGACCTAATACGAGGACAAAAATATAACTTAAACACTACAAGTCGGATTTGAATGTTGGATGACTTCATGGCTAACTAATGTGCTTACTGGGTCAGTATAACATTGCACCTACATTGCACATAATTATTTTTTTTAAATCATCATTTTACACTTTGTATTTCATAGAATAGAAGTTATTATTATAATGAAAGGCGTATTAAGGAATCTTAGAGCTTTTCCCTTTAGTTGCACACAAAATGTTTAAGTTTTAATTATTGATAGGCCAAATAGCAACAAGGTATAATTCAAAACAACTAACAAAATGATACAGTAATATAGTGAAATCATTAATATATTGGTGCGATTTAAGACCAAAAAGAAAAGGCGGGAAATGACTTCTAATTATGTTGTGTATTTGTACATTACATGTATATAATATACATATATGAGCGACTTTTCTTATGACAAATGAATTTCTTAAGAAAAACATTTCAATTTAAATATGAAATATAAGTAAACATGACTTGTCACACAGTTGTATAGACCCTTGCAAACACATTTTACGTAGGCTTAGGGTTTTTATTCTATTATGCCACCTTCAAACTTTCTTCAAACTTGCATCAAACCAGATTTCAACTTGCGTCAACACGATTTATATACATGTATGAGCATTTGATTTGAAGGGTGGTTTGAAGCTAAGTTTGAAGGTTGGTTTAATCAATGCACCCTAAGCAGAATAGTGCTATCTAGTTGCTTAAACATACCTCACTTGTGCAATTAAAGAATCGAGGCGGCAGCTTCTCACCGAAGAATATGATATCTAGAAACAGCGAAAAAAAAAGGATAAAAGCGAGATGATTAGCAGCGAGTGACACACAAAAACAAACCGGAATTATCGGTGTATAACCCACGAATTATGGAACGATAAACATATATTACATGGTGTGAGTGTTTTTATGGGATAATAATTATACAATGTGCAGTAAATGCAGACATTAAGGGTGCGGTTTAATACCGGTGCGGGTTATAAATAGGATTCTTATACACCATTCATGATGTTCATTGTGTGCGGGTTATACACCGGTTATCCACCGATAATTACGATACCTTTCTAGTAAGAGAGTGGTAACGAAAAGGCATCTGGCCTCCAAAGAAGACAATATCTAAAAGCAAATTTATTAAACCGTATGATCTAATAACTACGATTATTGCCCCAAAGATTCTAAAGAATTCGAAGCAAAAAGGCATTGTATCTTATCCAGAGCCGTGTCCGCACGATTTCAAATAAGTTCAAGGTGTCGCATAAATCGCGAAGTATCATATTGATTACATTGTTTAGACTCTTTGCATATGTTAAATAGTAGTAAGAAAAAACAAATGCATAAGGTAATACTCCAAAACTGGGATTCATTATATTTTGAACTTCGATATACAGAGATCACCAAATCACCACATTTTCTGTCGGCCCGCCGGGCCGACAGTTCTTGATTTTTTGTGGGCCCGACAGAATAGTGGTCGGCCCGTAAAACTAAGCATGCAATTAAGTACAAATGCACTTTAAAAAGGCATAATCGACCGATTGGTTGTCATTTGTACATTGTAAGACTGTAATGGTAATAGAGAGAGGTGATAGAGGGCGGAGCGAAAAGGTTGTCGGCATAAATGAAATCCTTTCGAGGTCTTTTAATTTCTTGCCCAGGGCAATCTTTGCATTGATCAGTTTGCACACAGAATTTTCATGACTGATTTCCAGGACTCTCCAGGAAATGTTGGTAGTGATTTACCGGAATTTTCCAGGACTTGTTATGGTAAATACTGAAATGATGACATTTCACACTTTCCGAATCATTCATTTTATAATGCGCCGTGGTAAAGTTTGATAATTTCTTTTATAATACGCTGTAATTCAGTTATATATAGTGTTGCTAAAGCACCTCCGGACCATAAACCTCAAAAACTTACTCGCCCAGCCGAAAATGAACTTGTGTTCGGCGTTGAAAATGGGACCTTAACCTAATTTCAACGGCATCAAGCCCGAACGCCGTCCTAAACGTCACACTCGCTGTCCAAAATGAGCGCGAACACTAATATATTTTATCAAATGCAAGGCCCTTGAGGTGAGCGTCGAAGGCGCGAGCGATTTTTTCGGTAATCGTTCAGCAAAATATTTGAGGAGTGTGAGATATACAAAATCTACATTCGGTTTAGTTTGAGCGTCTTCCAAAACAACACTCTAGCTGCTAAAATTCCGGTTGAGTATGCGACCGAGTGACCTGTGGGGTTGTATTCTTACTTTCGTTACTCACCGTAACCCGTATACAGTCTACCATCGTGATAACAACATCATCAATAATATTGCTTCAAAATAATAGATGAATCTGCTATTTCGAAAAAAAAAATAAGATAAAAAGAGGCAAGCCCCGGAGGCTCGAGTCACAAAGCTCGAGCTCCTTAGTGGAATAATAAAGTGTATACATGTAATGTATAAATAAATAGGAAGACAGAGTTATAGTTTGGCCAAGTTTCTGTCGGCCCGTCGGCCCGAGCAAATTTCTATCGGCCCCGGGCCGACGGGCCGACGGTTTTGGTGATCTCTGATATAGATATACGTAATGTGCGCGATCATGAACCAAAATGTAATGAACTAACATTATATGAAATATTGCATCCATTTAATATAAATTAATTAGGTTCTATTACTTCGTTGAATTTAAATTGTTTACCTGGCTTAACGAGTCCTTTACACTCATCAAGCGTACATCTGGGAATCTTATCAGCGAATATCTCCTCTGAAATAAAAGACAGGGTATGCTGAATAATCAATTGCTTAAATGCTAAAAATGGTCAAAATATTGAATGATTATCAGTTTCACGTACAAAGTTTCCGTACAGTTTCAACCGATTCAGTTCATCCAGATACAACTATTTTTTTAATGTGGTATCATTGAAACTTATGTTGCTTGTAATGCAGTTACTCTGAAACTCACCATGTAGTTGATTATCTTCAAACGTCAGTTTATTTATTTATTTAGATCCTATTGAGGTCAGTGACCTGGGGAGATGCATTACATTGTCTATAAGCTCAGTACATAAAACTAATCGGTATTTTGTTTGATTAAACATTCCCGGTATTCCATTCACGTTTAAACCACTTAAATCACTATGATACCAGTTATTTCATATATGGGATACTAACCATAGAGGGACTGATACAGAATATAGCCCAAGTTTTAAATACATAAAATATATAAAAACAAATGCGCTTGCATTCAAGATGATCGTGAAATCGAAACATATTTGCCTTGCTTTAACAGCTTCATGAACGGAAACCCATCTTTTCACATACCTTTCATCCATTCTTTACTGAATAATTTCGGGCACTCTACACAATGGGCTGTTTGAAATGAACCGTGTGCCTCGACCAACTTTTTACTGTCGATTCCTGCCACATGCTCTAATGTGTCGATGTTCTGTGAATAAGATTACCTGTATATGGTATTGACATCATATATTACAAACTAATTGTGGAAATAATTTATTATGTCGAGGATATTCTAACCTCCTCAACCAAACTCAGGCAAAAATGATTTCGCTAATATTGGTTGCTGAGTGTGCATGACATTTAAAGAGACAGAAATAGAGAGAAAGAGGGAGATATAGAGGGGGAGATAGAGAGAGTGGGAGAGAGAGTGCGAGGGACAATAAGAAAAACATAAACTCCTACTTCTATGTGTTAGGGCCGTGTGTAACAAGATGCTATTTTACCTGTGAATAGTGTCTCAGCAGCAAATGCTTCTCAGCCAGTAATCTGAGGAAATAGTGACATGGAGTCGGCTGAAGAGTAAATGAATGAAGACCAATAGATTTATACATATTTAGGCAAAACAAATTTATACATATTTAGGCTTAAAACAACATGGAAAAAGTCAAACAAGGAAAATTTGTTGAAAATAGGATACAATGGATTTTTTACACTAACAGGATAGCTCCTGGTGGATTAATCGTCTAAGTGTTTCAAATTAAGTTGTATATTAGCAAAACATGATTTAATTTGTGTTTTTTTATATCAATAGTACAGCTATTTTTTTTTCACTTTTAGCTTTAACGGAGTAGATAAATCAATGGGTGGGTTGCTAAATATATGCATAAACAAATTCCGATCTCTATAGCTCACCATATCATTTGAATAAGCGGTAAAAAATGCTAGAAGAGTATGTTCATACCTTGAAAATACCAGGCCATAGATTTTTGGCCAAGTGAAAGAAAGGTTCTGGATTGCTCTGGAAAAGTAAAACAAGAAATATAATCATAGGCTTAACCATGATGAGGTTCCATAGCCAATTTATCATCATTAGATTCTATAAATACCTAATATTATGCTTCAAATACGTCTGAACATAGTCCATGCAAACTTATTTTCTTTGGCACTATTTAAAGAAAGTGTATGAAGATATACGGTATCACAATAAAGCTTTATCTCCATTACGCATTTTGAAAAAAAAAATACAAAATTTGTTTTAGATATTAAACAATTTAGATTAACCAGGCAATATTTGCTGTGTATTTGAATCTTAGCTACTTTCGCAGCAAATCTGATTTCCATACATAATGGGTTTGATCCTACAGGTGGTCTGGAAATCAAGTGTCGATAGGTTTTATTAACATTGCAAAGACGTTTTTGGAGTAATGCAAGTTTTGAAGATATAACTATGAATGTTTGACGCAACCCTAATAGAAAATGGATGAAATAGAAAAATTGCAAATATTTTAACATGAGTTCTGGGGTATCCTCACCCTTCCTATCCAAATTTAGACTATCTTTTCATACGGCTTTACTGGTGACTTGAACTCTCTAGTTGAAAAGTCGTAAACCATTGGTTAGGGTCAGGCCCAAAGACATCCGATTTAAAAAAAAAAAACACTTATAGAATGTGATAGATTACAGCATATGTTTGTGTATAGAATTATATATAATAATGATGTGTCATATTTAACGCTTTTCGTGTGCCCTCGTCCTCTTTGACCGACCATTTCCCAATGCAATAGATTTCTTAGTAAATGTCTAGTATTTTGTTATAGAGTATATTAAAAATAATCGTTTAATATGTTTGTTCTGCGTATTGAATCGATAAAAATTGGAACGAGTCTTTGACGACCAATAGGTCCAGGTATTGTATAAGGCTTGGAATGATCTCACAAATATGTCCCTTTCACTGTTATAACGACTTTTAGACTCTTTGATATTTTGATAATCACAACATTTTTTATGCGTTTTTTTGTTATAAGCTTAATTTTATTAGTTATTAGTTGATTATCAGTCGATCAAAAGCAAATGATAATTAAGGTTTATAATTATTTTAAGAGTGAGGCTGATCGGGGTAGACTACGAATTAAGGTTTCAGACTACGCGAAACGCACTGAGGATATATTTAACATTTCGAGAAGATCGTTAAATAGAATAATGAGTAAGGGAAAAAGTGATGCAAATAATAACGAAAAAAACTGTGAGACAAGAGGAAGAAAAGAAAAGCTGGATGATTTTCAAAAGGACTTGATTAAGCGAACATTACCAGTGATTTTGCTTTTAATGCGTTTCAGTGATAATGCCCTTAATGAAATGCATTCACCAAATCTCGTCTATATTCACCACAGTGTGACCAGTTCTTTAAAACCGGCTTTATCGAATTCTACCACATTCATGTAAACGCTTGTTATCATGTGTGGTTGTTTTGAAAATAAAAGCACATGTTATTCTATCAATAGATCTTTACAAACAACTCAATTAATTCAATGTCTAGGCCTCGAAAAAATAAGAAATCTTAGTGAGGTTTAGCAGTTTTGGAACACCTCAGACGTTGCAAACTGACTTCATAAAAAATATTGGAAGTTTATCGATAAACGGAATATTTCTTGTCAAAACCATATTTACATGTTAGGGTTGTTCATAAAATATATCCTCAAGAAGAATGGTTTCAGTATTCCCATAATTGATAAAGTTATTAGCAAAAAAACTATCGACACTTGATTTCCACACTGTCTTTACCTTGAAGAATTCCAATTTCGAATATAGCCTACATGCTGGGTAGGTTGTATTTCTACAATATTACTTACTCAACTTAAACTGAATCTTGTGCATTATAAATAATTCCGGCCCTACCTTGAAGAATTCGATTTCGAATATAGCTTGTGGGCTGGGTAGGTTGTATTTTTGCAGGTTGTCATAGAGACCGGAGCCTGGGCTACGGAAATCAGGAATACCGGCGGCTGAAATAGCAATGCAAGCTGATCCCCCTTGTTTGTTTTCAAAATGTATCTTAATTTAGAGTGTTACGATAAGAATGAGGTGAGTGGCTCACTTCTTAGATAATTTGTTACAGGTAGAAACATGCAGCACGCTGAGAGTTTAAGTTCAAAGAGATATTTTAATAATTATATAAGTGTGAACATATTTAAGCTTATGGTAAATCTTTATATTTAAATGAAAACATACGAGACATAACATAAGAGAGGACGAGCAGAAGGGACCTTATTTTTATTCAAAATGCTTGGTTAAGCCACTTATAGTGCACCCTCTATAATCGTCCATGCTTTACATGCAATTTTCAAAGTGTCGATCCATAAACACTTACATGTCGAGATACCAGCTCCCGCCATCGTCACTATATTCTTACACTTGCCGCTTTTGATGTATTCAGCCACGCCCTCTAGATCTAACGAAGGAACTACTTTTTCTCGTGGAGGCTCATCTTCTACGCCGACTGACCGCTGGAATAGGCTTGCCAGCCATTCCGCTACATTTGAGAAACGTAAGGATATTTATATTACAAATTTAGACAAACATAACATTAAAATATCTATATTTCAACCTATTAACACACCTATACATTAATGTCATTGTTATATACGATATATATAAGTAACGTGTTATCATGGGGTGCAAGTAAAGTGTTTTTTTTTAAGAAAACAAAAAGCCATGACGATTATTTGAAACGAGCATTATCGAACACAAGGCAAATTTTATTATTTTTAGAGTTTTAATTTTGTAGTTAACAATAAACGAAAGCCTGTGACGATTCCACTGTTGTTGTTTTTTTTCAATAGATTGATATTTACTTACAGGTTGTCTGATTTTTCGATTCGATAGCCTCAATCTTTGGGTCCTGAAAAAAAACATAATTAAACAGTTATTCACACCAACAAACAAACATGAATTCGTTTTTTACCGAGGTGTGAATTCATAAATAAAGTAATAAGTTATCTGTAAAAGATACACGAACAAATTTAATTGTTCAACCCATACTCGTGCATTGAGTAAAGCTGTCATTAAGCTTTTTAACTATTCCTACAAATAATACATAAACAAGGAAGTATTTGTGAAACACGAAAAGGCCCCAAACGCCCCAAATTCAAAGTGGTATTGCAAATTTCACAATGCTCATGTTTTGAACACAACTTTTGGGTGTTTTGGCCGAATTCAGCCAATTTTCGGCGGCCGAATCGGACAAAAACTATCAAAAGTAGCATCTACACATCAAGACCTATCACTTTAGCCTAAAATCAAGTCTCTGTCACCTTTCGTTAAAAAGCTCTAACTAGAACAAGCTCATGTTTCGAAAACTGCTGTTTTTGGGCATTTTGACCAATTCGGCTAATTTCCAATGGCACATCTACACCCGAAGACATTTCATTTGAGCATATAGCCAAGTCTCTATGACCTTTCTTTCACAAGTTCTATCCCTGTCCTAGAAAGCTCTGACAGACCGACGGACACCCCAGCTCTATGGGCCCCACATTGGCATAGATGCCTTTCTCAATTAATGGACACTTCCAATTTGACTCATATAATGGACACATTGCCATTTAACCAATATGAATATGTTTAGGGATATTGTTTTGGAACAATGATTTAGATAGATCAATATTGATTCCCCTATCATTGACCTTTTACCGCTAGACTACTGTGGAATCCTAATCGAATAACATCGTTTTTTAACGATAATAAACAAATAAAATGTCCTTTTGAATTGATTTAAACTGGACTAAATGTAGGTCCTCTAGCTGCAACTACATTCCAAATTGCAAGAATCCACACTTATCCTAAATATGCACAATGTTGGGAATCCGACCTGGTTTCGAGGCTAAAAACGGCTAAGTCCCCCATTCACTTTACATGGTGGACTTTGTCGTTTTTAGCCTCGAAACCGGGTCGCATTCCCAACATTGTGCATATTTAGGATAGGTGTGGATTCTTGCAATTCGGAATGTAGTTGCAGCTAGAGGACCTACATTTAGTCCAGTTAGAATTAGTTTGAAAGGACATTTCATTTTTTTATAATCGTCGAAAAACGGTGTTATTCGATTAGGATTCCACAGTAGTTCTAGTCACAACTAGACTAGATAAATGACCATATGCTATGTATTGTGTCTGAAGTCATACAATCTATACTCTATAGACTCTGTAGTGAAAAATAAGAGCTAAATAAAACTTATTTATCCTTTCCGCTATTATCAAAAACATGAAACATCAAAATATTGGCACTAAAGTCCTTTTTTAGTAAAATAACGGCAAGTGTCCGTTTTTTGAGAAAGTCCATTTTTCTCCAAATGCAAATCTTTAAATTAACCGCACATTCGAATTATAAAGAATTGAATGGTTTCGTGTTAAGCAACTTAAAGTCAAATGACAAAGTTACCCCGAGACAAAATATAGTTTAGATTGATATACAAATGACTCGTTTATTCAAAGTCAAAATCAAAACTTCGTAAAAAGTGTTCATTAATTGAAAAATGACTCTACATTTGTTTTTCAACTACACAATTTACGTTATGGCTTGTTGCTGTAAAGTAAATAAATACATGAACTTAAAATATTATCAGTACCTTTTGCTCTTCGTCATCATCGAAATCGTTTGGTCCGATCGGCTTGTCATCACCGCCTAAAAATTAAAGAATGATGTAATGGGATTTACTCGTACCAACGTTGAATTAGCATATACATTTTGATTCTGAAATAAGATCGACGAATTACAACAGAAGCTTGTACCTTATACCATGGGATTGATTTAAGTTTCATTCGCAATTATCATTATGTCTAAAATCAATTACCTTTATTTTTTTATGCGACTCGCTTCTTTTTATACTACAAGTACAAGGGAGCCTATGTGCAAATGAGACGCTATGTACAAATGGAACGAATCTAAAGCTTAATATCTTTCAATTAAATAATGATACCGCAATGATTTTCGACTAAAAATATAATATAGGTTCATATTAATGTATTTTGAAAACATAAATAGCGTATTTGGAATAATTCGATACAAAATCTGATTTTAAAAATTATACCTATTTGTACATGTCATAGGTAAATATACACATAGCTTCCCTTGTAGAGTCCATTTATATGTGGCCTCATTAAACAAGTTAAATATTTGAAATTAAGAACAGTCACGTAAGTAACTCCGTCAGACTGTGACCACCTGTTTAACAATTAAAAGAGAACGTTTAAATGAATAAAACGGTGTCACTCTGAAACAAACAAGTATTCAGTGAACACGAACAGGCCCCAACGCCCCCAAAGTCGTTTTCGAGTATTTCAGAAGTCTCTATGACCCTCCGCTCAAAAGTTCTATCCCGTACAAGTTTTGAAAAACCGCTATTTTGACCAATTTTACAACTTCCGATCGGGTGTTTTTGACCGAAATTGTCAAAAGGCACATCTACGGACTAATCCCTTTCATTTGAGCCTATAAGGGGGTTCGATAATTCGATATTCGCGGATGTCGTCATAATAAAAGGGGGATAACCGTTGGTATAACATATAAGAAAAAACCCTCTGAAAATTGGAAATTTATTTTTTTTGGAAAGATTTCAGATAGTTAACATTTATAAACCACAAAATTAAATAAACAATAGTATATTTTAATACATACTTTGATCTTGAATTTATACATATACTCTAAGTATGCGTATACTAGAGCGATTTTCAACGTTTCACCCTCTTTTTATTGGTTAAATATCCGCGAATATATAATTTTCAGGAAATGTCGAACTCCCTTATAACCAAGCCCCCTTGACCTTCCCTTCAAAATATCTAGCGCGTGCAAGTTCAAGTCTTGAAAAATCGCTATTTTTTGGCTATTTCGGCCAATTTTACAACTTCCGGTCGGGTGTTTTTGACCGAAATTATCAAAAGGCATACAAGTATCTACGACACAAACCCTTTCATTTGAGCCTATAACAAAGTCTCTATGACCTTCCGTTCAAAAGTTCCAGCCCGTACAAAAAAGTATGACGGACAGACGGACAGACAGACGGACGGACACCCCAAACCTATAGGCCCCCAACCTTTTGGGTTGGGGCCTAAAAAAAAACTACTTTCAATTCGTTTTTTCAACGAATTGAAAGTAGTTTTTGACCTTCATACTTAACAATTTTCAGGAAATGTCGAACTCCCTTATAACCAAGCCTAAAAAGTAGTTATAAACAAGGAAGTATTTGTGAAACACGGGCAGGCCCCAACCGCCCCCAAACTCGAAGGGGTATGGTTTTTGCAGATTTTAAATAAATTTTCGATGAAAACCGCTATTTTTGGCTATTTTGACCAATTTTGCAACTACCGACCGGGTGTTTTTGACCGAAATTGTCAAAAGGCACATCTACGGACCAAGACCTTTCATTTGAGCCTATAACCAAGTCTCTATGACCTTCAGTTCAAAAGTTCTAGTCCGTAAAAGCTCAAGTCGTGAAAAACCGCTATTTTGGGATATTTCGGCCAATTTTACCACTTTCGGTAGGGTGTTTTTGACTGAAATGGTCAAAAGGCACATCTACGGACCAAACCCTTTCATTTGAGCTTATAACCAAGTCTCTACGACCTTCCGTTCAAAAGTTCTAGCCCGTAAAAGCTCAAGTCGTGAAAAGCCGCTATTTTGGGCTATTTCGGCCAATTTGACCA
>LQRL01151671.1:0-12608 GCA_001703475.1 Hydroides elegans
GCGCTTATATATATAGGCAGCTATTCTGAAGGTTGGTCCAGAACTAACGTTGGTTCTGGACCACTGCAAGTGGTCCAGAACCAACGTTTATACCCTACTTCCAATGAAATTTTATATACTTTCCATCCGGCCTATCTTTGTAAAAGTGAGTTCATAGAATTATATATATGTTTATTTTGTGTTTTGCTTTTACGATAGGTAAATTCATTGTGTTCACCCAATTGTGAATTGAATTGTACTATTCTTTTTTTTTAAATAAAATTTATGGTTATTCAAAATTGTATTATAAGGAAAAACACTCATTTTTTAGGTGTGCGTGAATATGGAGAAGATTGTGTGATTAAGAGCACCAAACAAACGAACCTATGATTGGGAAACAAAAAAAAACTAAATATATGGACGATCATCTCAGTTAACCTTGCATAGATCCAGACCAAACACCAGTCTCCTATTTACATTACTACTTTTCAAGCGATGGATCAAAACAAAAACAAGAAACATCATTGCCTTTTTGATGCATTGAAGGCATATAGGCCGACTAACAACAGAAGGGTTCCGTGCATAAATGCGCTAGATAAATTAAGTACTTGCTTTGTATTTAAATCAAAATGCGTCAAATGATTCCTAATCCATTTTATAGGACGAAATCGAATGTTGATATTGATCCTTATTAACATTTCTGAGATAAAACCCCGATAAGAATTCCCGATATGATTGACCGTTTACAAAACGTTTAAGTCGTTTTTTTTTAACATCGAAAACCGACATAGAACCTTTTTGTACGGTACCCGTTAACAGTAAGTTTTTAACAACAATAACATTACCTCAAGGCAATGAAGGCAAAAATAAAACAAAAACACATGTAAGTCCCGGTCTTCTAAAAGTATGAATGTATAAATCGTTATTGATTATAACTCACTGGATAAAGAGGTGTATCAATGTCTTTATTTTGCAATTAGCGTAAATAGCGAAGGATAGGTAAGATGCAAAAGTACAATATCATGTTAATATAATGATTGTGTAATTAGAATTATACAGTTGTTTCTCATCAAATAATTACTTCAAAAAATAAAAACAACAAACAAACAAAAGCAAAATCATGTTTTAATTAAGTTGGGTTTTATACAGTCGGTATTAAAAAAATGTGTTATTGAATTGTGTTTCAGATAAGTACAGTTGTGGTGCGTAAGCTTTATACGTAACTCACGTTTCATCGTGAAAGGAAAGGATATATTCATATACATACTCACATCTATACAAATTCAACGTTCAGCGTTCTACGCGAGTGAATCAAAGAGGAATTTCTAGTCGTGATCCCACATCTACAGTATCAACATGTCGAGCCATACAACTCCAACCCCTCCTATCACCAATAACGCATACGACGACAAGGAATTCATGTGGTATGACTATTTCATCTTCATCGTTACCCTAGTGATCGCCTTAGGCATTGGAATCTGGTCAGCTATGTCGGGAGATCGCCAACGTTCAACACACAGTTATCTCAGGGGTAACCGCGCCCTTCAGACACTGCCTGTTACTATGTCCATATTCATGTCGTTTATTTCTGCGATTCTGGTGCTTGGAAATACGGCTGAGATGTATCTACATGGGATTCAGCAATGGCTTGCTATGTTTTGTGGAGCGTTTATATTTCTGTTTACTGGACTGGTGTTTGTGCCGTTGTTCTTTCCGTTGAACATCACATCGTCATTTGAGGTAAGTTGGAGATGTTTAATGCATCTTTGTGCGTATAAAACCCGTTCTCGCTCTCGTTCTGGCTTTATGCGTCGCTCTCTCTTCATTGGGCGTGCACCTTTAGGTCGAAGTATAACTGATGTGTTTTTATGTTATTGTGGGAAATTGTCGTTTTTTTTTTTTTTTACAATATAGTTGATACATACATTTTATTCGTTGTAGTATTTCGAAATGCGCTTCAAATCTAAAGCCGTCAAACTAACAGGGGCTTCCATTTATATACTCTCACAGGTATGCATCAATATTTATTCTTGTAGAGACCAGCCTCTATCTGGGTTTTTAAAAACAACCATTGTAGAATTTTATGAATTAAATTTGTGAGAAAATATAAGTTACTTTAACTCATTATTTCCAAGAAAAGATGTAGAATTACTTTTTGAGAATATGTTTCTATTACAGGTTATGTATATGGGTATTGCAATGTATTCCCCAGCCACCGCTTTGGCGTCGGGTATAGAAAATATGTATTTCAAGTTTAAGATTTTAAGAACGCATATAAGTAAAGAAACACATATTCCAGAATTTCAGTAACGTTTATGCATTTAAATGTATAACCGTAACTGTATCTAATAAAGTGCGCTTATGTTATCCATAATCAAACATACATTAATAATTTGAATTAATATTCATATTGCATGGAACATGATGAATACATAACTTCGAATGTCTCTATTATTTGTAGTGACTCCCATTCCAACATGGGTGTCCATTTTGGCAACTGGAATCGTTGGCACCATATATACATCAATTGTGAGTAAAACTGGTCTTATCATATTCGCTCAACAAACGCGAAATTACTTAAGATTTTATTCATCTAATTTTTGCATTTGTTCTTTTGAAAAATAGTGATAGAGTCTAGTCTATAATGTGGTAAGTGCGATTCAAAAAAGGTCAGTCCATAACGAAATTGATTGGCTGTATAGCAAGTGGATTGGTAGTGATTTCAGGAGATTACTTTGAAATTATATCAATAATTGTCTTTAAAATAATCGAATTGTTTTAGGATTTTCCTCAGAAATATTTCTTATGATTTATATAAAAGTGTATATATGTATTTTTTATATATTAATTTATATAAAATAATTTGCCACTCGACCTAGGTCGGGAGTCATTTGATACTTTTTAAACGTGAACATAAATATTAATAAAATGACAGTTTATTTGTACATGGATTCGGACCCTACAATTATTGAAACTTCATATTTGCTATATGATTCCATTAAGGGTGGAATGAAAGCTGTAGTCTGGACGGATGTTTTCCAATGCTTGGTTTTAATTGGAGGGCTGATTGCAGTGATGGTTGTGGTAAGTCTATAGACATTTTGCTTATGATTCAGGATTCAGCTGGAATGGTATATAATTCTTTACATCAATGAGAATATATGAGACTGTCCATATGTCAGCCGTGATTGTAAACATTGTTAATTGATATCTAATTATTTAATCAACAACACTATCTGAATCTGAGTTCATTAGATGGACATAATGTTCAATTTGGCTCAAAATGCCTTCTAAAAACACTCCAAAAATTAGCTAGTTTAAAAGAAACATTTGATTCAACATTCTGAGGTGTTTTTATACATTTCGATTGGCATTTAAAACCCAAATGGTTATTCTAAGCAAATTCATTTTGTGTTTTGAAAAGCCAATTTCTTATTGATTTGTTTATCTACAGGGTATCATAAAAGTAGGAGGTTTCATGAACGTCTTCGCAATAGCCAGTGAAACCGGCCGAACCACGATCAGCTTCAGTTTTGACCCAACCGTTCGACTCACATTTTGGTCTATCATGTGTGGATGGACGTTTTCCTTTATGCATCTTATAGGAACCGGACAAACAAGTGTTCAACGTTATTGTGCCTTACCAACCAAGAAGAAGGCTTCGTTGTAAGAAAAAAAAAACAGTTCTTCGTTGATTAACTCCATGTATTATAATGCTTAACATTTATTGAAAATAATGACGAAACATGCAATATTATATTTATTTGCTTCAATTCCAAAAATATAAATCAAAAAGTGGTTTTTAACTATGGATATCTAATTTTTAATGGCATTCTTTTCGATTATATTCACCTTTTTTTAAATAATTCATATTCAAATATATTTTCTCTATATTCATTTATACACTTCACTATTATCAACCATCTATTCACGTACAGATCAGTTTGGCTTAATATTCCCTTTCTACTGGTGGTATGGAGCATCACGTGTTTTGCGGGATTGATCGTATTTGCATACTACTGGGAACTTGGATGTGATCCTTTGAGAAGCGGCGAAATCAGTAATGCTAATCAGGTAAGTTGACCTTATAATTTGAGGGTCTGGTTACATTGAAAACTAATCCAACAATACAAACGCAGATTATCTATATAGATTTGATGTTGAAGCATTCCTGAAGCTAATAAAACAAATCATGGATATTAAACCTGTTTAATGATGCTCAAACATAATATACACAATTTCTCGACATTTTTTACATTTTATTTTTACTTCATATTTACAAACAATTGAATTGATCCTGATTATAGCTACTGCCTTATTTCATCGTTGATGTTTTAAAAGCTCCAGGTCTACCTGGCCTGTTTGTAGCCGTACTATTTAGTGGGGCCTTGAGGTATGTTTGTTTTGTTACATATAAACTACAGTTTTATTCAACAGGTGATAGAATATAGTTTAATGTAACAGCCTCTCACATGTCGAATTCACAATCCAAATCACCCTAGAAGAGTACATAATCCCATTTAGTTGAAGTACGCGTTTATGCCATGTAGGTACCTGGCAAGGGAGGGGGGTGGGTGGTTGTGGGCATCATGTGTGGAACATACCAGCCTTCCGCTTGAGATTAATATCAATATGTCCTTAAAACAACCTAACATTTTAAAGACATATTCAACTTCTTAATTCAGCTCCGTATCGTCTTCAATAAACTCCTTGTCTGCCGTGACATGGAAGGATATATTGGAATGGAAGTTTTATCACCTTCTAGAATGGAAGAAGACATTAATCACTAAACTGCTCTCTGCTGTCTTTGGCTGTCTAGCCATACTCTTTGCCTTTTTCGTAGCAATCATACCCGGAAATGTTTTACAGGTATGAGACTCTAGATATAGTTAAAACCATTTCTGACCTTACAACTCAACCGGCTAATACAAATACGATACAAATCAAACACGTAAACGAAACTTTCTAAACACATGAACGCCTAAACGGATAAACGGCTAAACACCTTAACGCCTTTATGTTAGAAATGGTTTTACCTGTATATTTATTATATACCGATTAAATTAACAAATTTATGACCTATGATAACATCCTGGTGTCAGTTTTTTACTCAAAAATAAAAAAAAGATTGCTTTGATAAGCACTTTATTGAGATGCATGATGGATAAACCGTTTCTAGGAATCTAGCAAATGATCTTGGCGATACACTAATTCGATTGTTAATTTCGACTAAATAGTCGAAATAAACAATCAAACTTGGTTATTTGTTGATTTAAGATATCAATTGGATTCAACACTGGTGTCGCCGCGCCTCTACTTGGCATGTTCATTCTAGGATCATGGTTTCCTTGGTCCAATAAATGGGTAGAATTGTATATCTAATTTGTTTGTAGAGTCTATAACTTGATTAAGAAAAATAAAATTTGTTAAAAATTGTCCTTGGATTAAAAAATAATCGTGTTCATCTGATTTGATATTCTAACTTTCCTTGTGCAATTTCTAGGGAGCTCTGATTGGCGGATGGTTCGGGCTTGTGCTTTCTGTGACAGGAATTTTGGGCAATTCCTTTGCACAAGCTCATAAAAGCTACCTTAATACGAGTGTAGATAATTGTTCAAACGATACTGAAATCACGCCTATCCCGATGGACCCGTAAGTATCGATTTTGATCTTTAATATTCCAAAGATTATTGAATCATTATTGATAAGATTGAGATTTAATCAAATTTATTATTTTTCTTTACATTGGTATTGTACTGTTTTTACATAATTATCATGTTTCTCTTTACAGTGAAGATACGCTTGTGCTCTTTAGTTTATCATATATGTGGTATCCTTTGATTGGTACATTAACTACTGTAATTATGGGCCTGATAGTTTCTTTCATTACTGGTGCGTATAACTTTCGAAATAAAAACTAAACTTTATTTTCATGATTCACAAACTCAAATGTTTACTTGTGTAGCCATAAGCAGTGGCGTTTTCAAAAAAAAAGGTTAATGAACTTATAAAATGTTATGCAACTTTAATATCACAAACCAAATTTTAAAAAATGATCAAAACAGTAATAAACACCTTTCATTTATCAAAAAAGGACCTGATAAACCATCGGACCTGGATCCACTTGTTATTTCAAACCTCTCCGATAACATTCTTTGCTGTCTCCCACGGCAATTTTTTCGACGTTTATGGTGCGGCATACCTTTTGATGAAATAGAGCTAAATGAGGACGGGCATGCTCTGAAATTCATGGATGAAAAACAGGATAGAGAACAGGTAACCAGAGAAAAAAAGATGCAATGTTAATGTTCACAATCTTGCGAGATTTTAGCGTTATGGTGCGTTCAGCGGCACTTTGCGTCTGCGTCTGCGGAATTTAACTTGGTATAAAACATAGTAAACCCTGCGGAATTAATACCGCTGGGTTAACTATGTATTATGCCAATTTTAATTTCCCAGACGCAGACGCGAAGTCTTGCTGAACGCGCCATTAAGAAATAAAGCTAGATTTAGTTTTTTTTAGTTAGAATCCACAAAGCTTAAAAGCGAATTGTCACTACAGCATGTTCTCGCCTATTCATCTATTCAAATTGTGATTTCACTGAATCTCGATGAACTGCATACATTGTTTGCATTTTCATTCAAGGAAAATAATCTCGAATTGTTGCGGAATGACAAGCAGTCGGACGAATCATCATCGTTCGATGTCGGAATTCGTCGACACAATTCTGTAGAAAAATGCACTCGTAATTCGGTTTTATGATGATATGTGATATTGGAAATGAGAAGTGGACTTTTGAGCAGAGGGATGAAGACGTACATAAAAAATGACCCAACGACATAAACTCTAGTTTGACATAGAAATATACTAATAAAAATGAAGAACACTTTAGCTGTAGATATAACAAAACAATCTGAATATGTTTTTGCTGAATTGTATTAAAATTTAATCAATCAAACTCACAACAACAACAACAACAAAAACAGTAAAAAGGAGATAAATGCATAATGAATGAGATCAATCTCATTTCATATATCTAGAAATGACCCTTTATTATCGTATCTATACAGTGAACTGGACAAATAATAAAATACTACTTGCGTAAAATGTACAAAATGTATAGCGTTTAACTGTATGAATATATATTTGATTACGTATTCCATTATCAGAGCATCACTTTATATGTTTTATTCCAAACTTGTAGTCTGCATCTGAATCAAATTCAAGTTTCTAATTAGATATATCTTCAAACAAACTCCTATCATGCATTTTGATAGAAAAAACATTTAATGTAGTCTAATTCATACATACATATATTTTAATGAAGTAACTTAAGACATTTTTCCATTTTTTAGCTTCATTGTTTCATGCTACCTCGACTGTTAATGCTTAACATACAGTCGCGCGCATTGCTTACTTCTCATGGCAAACGCTAAACGCTAAACGTTAAACGCACAAACGCTAAACCCAAAACGCTAAACGCTAAACGCACAAACGCTAAACGTGAAACGCTAAACCATAGTGAGAGCTATAGAAAGGACATCATTATGAGTGGCTATCATAACCTCTAGAATACCCAATTCAAAATCATAGATACATATTTGTGAAATGAACCATATTAAATAATTTGCATAAAGAAAACAACCAAATTGCATATCACATGGGTTAAATATTAAGGGTCAAATAAAGCTTCACTCAACCCCTTTCATCAAACGCTAAACGCTAAACGTTAAACACACAAAGCCTAAACGCTAAACCCTTAAACGTTAAACGCTAAACCCTAAACGTTAGAGAAATCGAGAAGTTAGGACCGCGCGCCACTGTAGTTGATCATTTGACACCCACATATTCACACTTGAATGCAATGCAATGCGCAATCTGACCCAAAGGAAAAATACCAAAAAACATTTGTATATATTCTTATATCTTTGAACCAAAATGACACTCGTGTCATTAAAATGAAATGGAATAAATACAATTTACAATTGAATAATACATGTATGAAATTAAAAGTTTTAAAAAAAGTTTATGATTAAAACAAATAAACGTCTAAAAATGAAATACTAATTTTATAAACTAAGCACAGAATGTTATAACTAAAGAGAATAAAACAGCGTAGTTTATAAGCACAAAATAACAATTCAAAATGGATTCAAACTCCGATAACACACCAACAACCGCAACTCCTCATGGGAGGAGTAGTAAGGAATTCATGTGGTATGACTATTTCATCTTCATTCTCACTCTCTTTATCGCTCTGGGCATAGGAATATGGTCAGCGCTAGCCGGCGACAAACAAAGATCAACCAGTAGCTATCTGTTGGGCAGTCGTTCACTTAAGCCATTTCCCGTATCTCTTTCCATATTTATGTCGTATGTTTCTGCGATTCTGGTGCTAGGAAATCCGGCAGAAGTGTATTTTCATGGCATTCAAACGTGGTTTTTCGTGGTTGGAAGTTCTATTGCTTATTGTCTCTCTGCTCTTATATTTGTCAGATTGTTCTTTCCTTTGAGAATAACATCTGCTTTTGAGGTAAGTTCGTGTCTTTGTCGTTTGCTGTAAAAATTATAACGATTCGAACGCGTTAATCTTATATCTTATGTTTTTATCATGTTTGATATCTGCGATATTTATCTTATTTTTATGCATTGTTTTTATATTTTTATCATTATAATAAGTATATTAAGGTGATGTGAAGGTTGATTTTATTGGTATTTCAAACAGTATCTTGAGATGCGTTTTCGTTCACGTGCAGTGAAACTGACGGGAACTATCTTTCTAATGATATTCCAGGTATTTAGAAAATATGTATTTGAATGATCTAAAACAATATATGTGTGTGTTTTCGTTAATAATTTGAAGCGATTTGCTTTGAAAAACATTCTGAAAATTATCATGATTATATAATGAAGCTATATTAATGTTACCATAACTCGTTGCTATAACCTAATCTAAAATTTGATTTCAGGTCATGTATATGGGTTTGGCCATGTATTCACCTGCCACTGCTTTGGATTCAGGTAGTTAAAACTCTTCATATTTCTCAGTATGTATTAAAGTTTCTATTCAAACTTTTTTATTTCATACCGAAATATGACGAAAGTTGGCTTTCATTAAATATCCAGTCTTATTTTGTGGTAAAGTTATATGTGTGTACAAAATAAGCGCACAACACATTCACTTGTATTCTAATTATAATTTATTCAAACTGCATGTATAAATCGCGTTCCGAATTGTGTTTGGATTTAATATTTGTTATACATTTTCTAGTGACCCCGATTCCTACGTGGGCAGCTATTTTGGCAACTGGTGTTGTCTGTACTGTTTATACATCCATTGTATGTTATATTTTATGTTTATAGCATTATAAACTTTATATGAACATTAAAGCATAGCATTATCGAAGAAATAATATCTTTTACTAAAATGTCATGCAATGAAACTAATTGACATGAAGTTTGTATTTCATAAACCAACTTCAAATGATTATCTATATTTGCCTTTCTTTAAGAGCAAAACATTGAATGAAGGCATGCTTCGTTTTCTTACAGGGAGGAATTAAAGCTGTTGTATGGACGGACGTTTTTCAAGGTTTCATATTATTCGGGGGTTTGCTGGCTGTGACTGTTGTAGTATGTATTTGAGTTTCGCATAGACAATCAAAGTTTTGTTATAATAACCTAAACAAAGAGGCATTTTAGTTAATTTAAAAATAACTAAGCCTTAAACCAAAACAAACATGAGGTACCTCTGAAGTGTTGTTTTTATGCACTGTACCATTCTCACCAATTTGTAAACAATGTAGGAGTATGCATATATATTCATCAAAGAAACGCCCTAGCAACCGTTCGAATGTTATTTTAAATAAATAAATTGATTTTTCAATTGAAATATCCGTTTTTTTGTAAATAAATGTATTATAATAGTTTTTCCCGTTGCAGGGTGTTTTTAAAGTCGGAGGCTTTGAGCGAGTGCTTGACATAGCAAGTAAAGGAGGTAGAATGGATCTAGATTTTAGTCTAGACCCTACAGTCCGCCTGACAGTCTGGTCATGTATTTTTGGCAGAACATTCGCAACTTTAAAATCTTCAGGAACGGGACAATCTAGCGTGCAGCGCTATTGTGCGTTGCGGACAAAGAAGGAAGCTGTGATGTAAGTGTCATTTGTTTTAATGAAAATGATTCATATCCTTGTGTATAGATAAGGGGTTATAAATATTATGCTTAGTACATATATCAACACCATAAATACATTAAGTGATACGTTTTATCCAGATGATTTTGAATTGATATATAAATATATAGATAAATATATCATCATATAATTACGTTGACTGGGCAATGCTCGGTATCCAGAGTCGACAGAGGTCATTCTTTATATCTATTTATAGATATATAAACAACATCCTTTAAACTCGTCTTGTTGATGGTATTCTTGCATGCTTGACATTTAAACCATTTTTGTTTTAAATAGGTCAGTTTTGCTCAACATTCCATTATTATTGATTGTATATAGCTTGGCATCTTTTGTTGGATTGACCATATTTGCATACTATTGGGATCTCGGGTGCGATCCATTGCGCAGTGGTGAAATTGATAATGCAAACCAAGTGAGCTGTTTTATAAACACATTTAAACATCTTTTATTCACATAAATAATTATTACATTTGTTTTCAATTCTTATTTATAGACAGTTATGCATTTAATGATTACCCGTTAGAGTTCTAAATGTCATTCAAACCATACATTAGTATATATTTTGAACATCAGCTATTGCCTCATTTCATCGTCGACGTGCTAAGAGCTCCAGGTCTAACTGGATTATTTGTTGCCGTACTATTCAGTGGAGCGTTAAGGTATTTTATTTATCAAAATATTATTTGACACTTTGTCAAAAATATTTCGATTTGTTTTCAATTTTCATAAAAATAAACTAAACTATAACCAACATATTATTGACTCAAAACTTACAAGTGTACATTATCATATTACATATATAGATATGAAAATGAGTTCCTATATATTCTTCATAATTAGCTCCGTATCATCCTCAATGAATTCGCTTTCCGCCGTCACGTGGAAGGATATGATGGAATGGAAGTTTTACTATTTACCCGAATGGAAAAAGGCGCTCATCACTAAACTGCTTGCTGCTGGCTATGGAATAATTGGAATATTCTTTGCATTTTTCTTTGGCATAACACCTGGAAATGTTTTACAGGTTGCTTATCAATGTTTGCATCTAGCATGTAAAATGTGTTCAACAAATAAAACTTATATAAAAAGGTTTTTTCAATATAAAGTCTCTTACTGATGCTTATATTGAAATTGAGGTTGCTTGTTTTACATTTGATCTAATATTATTTGATATTAAGATTTCTTCAAGTTTTGTCAGTGGTGTTGCTGGTCCACTTCTTGGAATGTTTATGCTCGGATCACTGTTTCCTTTTGCAAATAAATGGGTTTGTATTATATAACACTATCAGAGTGTATATTATAATATGGATATATATGTCAAGATGGTCGTTAACATCTTGTCTTTGAACTTGATAACTATTTGTGTCAATATTGATAATAACATATGCATGTGGTTTTGGGGATAAATTGTATGATATTCAAACACAGTTGCTTATTGTCGGCTTTATAAAAAAATCAAATTGACATCAGATAGCTAATTAGTAAACAACGCTATTTCCGGCTCGTCTAACACAACTGCTATTTAGTCAAGTATTTTTAAAGTCAAGGCGGAGATGTGATAATGATAAACTATATGGCGACACACGTTCAGGTATCGATTATATTTCATATTTAGTCAAACAAGTGAATATCTGCTTTGCGTTATAGGGAGCACTCTTTGGAGGATGGTTTGGCTTGGCGTTCAATGTAATGGCATTGATGGGACGCTCTTTCAGCAAACCTCATATTAGCTACCTCGATACAACTGTACATAACTGTTACAACGGTACAGCGATTAAACCGATTCCAGAGGACCCGTAAGTGTTCCTTGTTTTCGACAGGCTATACATCTAAATATATTCTAAAACAACAAATGATGTTTTGCGATTGAAAATATTTGATCAACAGCTGCGGAGGTTTAATGGAGTGGCAGCCTTATCAAGATTGTGCGGTCCAATCTACATTTATATATGAAAGCAAATATATGGCTTAAATTTATTTCAATTTACTGTATAATCAGGAGTACCCAGTGATTTATTCGGTGAAATATCTATTCTTTTAAAATATTTATCTTGCTGGCATTTTCACAGAACAGAATAGATAAAATATTGTATTTCAAATATTTCGTATTTTCCTGGCATTTTAAACGAATAAAACTCAAGGTATAAAAATGTCTCTAACAGCCTATAAAGGTGTTGGAATATAATTAAATGGAGTGTAAGTATAGCATAATTACTGTGATGCACTTGTGCATATAAGATTTACATAACAAGGTCCAAAAAGATACTTTTTCAAACTATGCGCAAAATCAACACTTCTGTATATCAATGTTTTATTCTGCTGGCAAATGTTTCAAAAGTTGCTGGCACGATATTTTATGTGTTCCTTGCTGGCAAATTAAGAATAAAACCATTCGATAAATACAAATAATTTTCAGGATTAAAGTAGTT
>LQRL01151674.1:0-11992 GCA_001703475.1 Hydroides elegans
GTGGCCTTTTCCAGAGTGGCCTTTTTCTGAGTGGCGTTTTCCTGAGTGGTGTTTTCCTGAATGGCGTTTTCTTAAGTGACGTTTTCCTGAGTTGCATTTGCCTGTATTGCGTTTTCCAGAGTGGCGTTTTTCTGGGTGGCGCATTCTTCAGTGGCCTTTTCCTGAGTGGCGTTTTTCTTAGTGGCGTTTTCTTAAGTGGCGTTTTCCTGAGTGGCGATTTCCTGAGTGGCGTTTTCTTCAGCGGCGTTTTCCAGAGTGAGATGGCAAGGAGTGCGTTATAAAAAATCAGGATATAGTTATAACTTACTATGGAGAGCTTTATTATTTTGAATCCGATGTTTGCAATGTTTCAAAGGACTATAGAATTTAATGTGAAAAATGGTACACGACTTTCCTCATACAGGCTTTCAAGCGCAAAATTCTACGAAACTAGACCGGGAAACCAAGTCCTATTTTAAGATAATTTGTAGTGCTTTCAGAGTGGCATCCGTGTTACAACTTCTAAAGACTACGGTAACATAAAGCGTCTTTGAAATTTTTGTTGGGCGTTTTATATGGATACTGGGGTGATGAATGACTTCTGAAGATATCATGGTAAAAAGAGTTTCGTTTTAATGGTTTCATGCTTCAATGATTAGTTTTCGGCTTAGCGTTTTACATTGGTTTTATTTCATTTTATTTTCTGTTTTTGTGTTTCATCTGAAACAAAGTACATGTAAGTGTCAGTTGTCTAAAATCTGCAAGAATTCAATGTTTAGAAAATGACTAGATTTAGTATCTGCAAAATAAACCTAGCAAATAGCTGTAGTCAAACAGCAATTATATCAAACTAACATAAAGAACTATCCTGAAATTGTCACATATTTCTCTATGCAATCGGGAATCGGAATCGGGTATTTTCCCTCTTATATGTATAAATAAATAAATAAATAAGAATATATGATGCTACTCTATTTTATGCTACTCCATAATAAATCACAATATTATACTATATGGATAAAAGCAATAAAAAATACCATGCTCTTATATGTTTAGATTTTGAAGACGACCCGATTAAAAGATAAAAAAGACAGAAATAAAGAAAGATGTCAAATACATCCTTATTTGAGTTTGACGGGTAAAAATCGTCTGACCTTGTTTCGCAGATGAAAAAACCTCTAAAATCGATGTAGAAATGACAGATCAAACCCTTCAATGGGAAATAAAACATGACAGAGCATCGTTTAACGAAAAGGAGCGACAAAGCCCGCAAAAGCATTTCTATGATCCGATGCAAAAAAGTGTTGGTGCTTGGTAATGTAGACTATAAAAACATGAAACCAGGCAATCATAAATGGTTTGGCGGATCTTTCGTAACAGCAAAATGAAACTAATTAAGATAGGGGAAGACTTTAAATTAACAACTCTCATAATATGAGATAAAGCCATTTGCATATGTGATTCTCTACTAAACGTACATGTAGTTGTCCAATTTATTTTTGGCATCGATTGCACGGAAAAAAATATTTATATCTTCGAAACCCCTTTTCATCTATAGATTGCCAGGTCTTTGAATTGTATCTTTAAAGGAAAAAAAAACTACAAAAAAATATAAATGTTCACCCACAGAGTCTGGTATATTTACAACTTATCAATACATTTGTATATGTATACTCAACACATGATTGACACATGTTTTAAAGAAGACATATGTTAACTGTCAAGGTTAACAGCATATTATAGTTTCCTACCATATCGTAAAAAAAGATTAACAATCAATGGCATTTTCGAAAATTGATCTTTCAATATCAAAGGATTGGTTTTCAAAGGTCAAATGTATCTTCAAAATATATTATAACCCACATACATTTGTTCATATACAGATAAAATCACTTCCAATTGGATTAACGTAAGCAAAATCTTCCGTATCAAAACTTGATTTTTCGTATCAAACTCGTTTATTCGTTTCAAATTCGTTTATTCGTATCAAATTCGTTTATTCGCTTATCTATTGTTTATTAACAATTAAAATATTCATGTTCATTAATTTGTTTATATGTATCAAATTCGTTTATTTGTATCAAATTGTTCGTTTATTCGTATCAAATTGTTCGTATCAAATTATTCGTTTATTCGTTTCGGTTGTCCAATAATAAGCGGGTTTAACTGTACAGTTACATTTGTAAATACAATGTACATCACTTAGGTAACAGTTGAAATGATCGGCAGTTTATCATGTTTGCTCCACAACTGAGCAACCCTAATTTCTCATTGAATCTATGCTGTTTACTACTGTCATTAAATCTAGGGTGCTAAGGCATAAATATTTACTAAAAGCACCGTGACAAATAGACAGAAAATCTCCATCAAATAAAGGTCCTAAATTATTGCGCAGTGGGCCATATCGTCACTCGAAAAGAAATGTTTATTTCGACATTTACTCCAGGGTTAAATACCCAAGGCACTGTACAGCAAAAATGATATATGTTTTAGAACAAGGAATTTTACAGTTGTTTTTAGGTTCCCAAAGAGACCCTTTTGGACTCAGTTCTTGATGCCCCAGTGTTCATATGTGGAAGGTGATTGAAGTTACATTAGTTTTATTGGCCAGAAAAAGAGTACATTACAACTTAACATGAACTGGTTGCATTTTAATGTATTTCTAGGAACGTCAAGGTTGACGGGTGACGTGTTTATGTAAAACATCCTGCTGGATATAAAAAAGGGTAGCGTTCTTAGATTATTGTTTTCGAGATAGTTTTGACTACCAAATGAAACATGGTAGTCTATCGATGGCATTGACGAAGAGTACCCCACAAGCTGTTCCTCACAAAAGCTGTTCCCCAGCAAATCCCAGCTGGCTTGGAGATTTTGAGGAAATTCGTTCTAGCTTGGAGATTTTAGCAATTTGAGGAACACCTTTTTTATAACTTCTTTATTTTGTAATATCTAATAACAATAACTAATTGCAAATTGATCGTAATTGCTTGCAATTGTCTTATAACATGATATTTGTTAACAAAAAATAGATAATTTAGTTATATTCAACAGTTAAATTTTTTCAAAATGTGTTCCTTTTCTGCTCCAAGCTGGCTAGAAAAGGAGGAACAGCTCAGCTGGCTTGGAAAAAATGAACACCTTTTTGCAAAATTGTAATGTTCGAAAAGTTGTATTTTGTTGTTGTTCGGCTTTGTAAAGTTGTTTAAGGGTGATTTAGCCACTTTTTGAAAAATGAGTCGTGGGGTGCCCTTCATTGACCATGCTAATTTCACCTTCGATGAAAAAAATATCCACCGGCCATAAGTGGCTTGGGTTCCCTCAAATGTGACATTTGCGCACTGATCACTGGTTAACATTGATCAAGAACCAAATGAATGGACTAGCGAATCTGTACAGGGCAAAGAGTGTATACTTCAGTTTTCATTTATGGTTGTTCTTCGTACAAAATTCAATATCAATTTGATTTTGCTGTACAGTTCATATATACATCTACTGTCTCGTTACTTCAAAATGCATTACATAGTATGTTCAATGTGTAATTGCAATTAAAAAGACACAAATATTAAAAACATACGCGAAATCCATTGCCCAAAATAGCCCACAAGACATGTCAACAACCAAAACTATCTTGCATTGATACCCGACTAAATTATAAAAACCAGGCAAGCAAATCGTTGAAAGAGCACCAATTTTCCATCACCAGGCGTGCCTTAGAATGACGATCAGAACCCGAAATTAGAAACGATCACCAAGATGGCCCAGATACAATCATTGTAGACGGGTGTCGAGAAAATTGACACCCTGAACACAACACTTTTGGGATGTAATCTTTATTAACTCAGAGAAATATGAATAGAATTTAATAAAATTTGGCCATATACTAGAACAATATATTGTCTCTTATGCTATGGTCTTAAAATTTATCATTAACTTAATGAATTCTTTTTTTTTTTCGATTTTTATATGCTATCAGCTCCGCAAGGTGTCGAACAAATTGACACCCCTTATGTACTAAATCTAATAAAGGTAAATTAAACTTCATTTCAAGCTTATTATATGAAACATAAATACGAATTATTAACCGGTACGTAAACATGTTCAAATATGAATCAATGTACTTTAAAGACAAAAATTCTTGTGATACGTATTCGATATCCATGATTTTCGATTTGCCTTAGAAACTCGAACTTGACTAGAAATCATGACTAGAACCTAATATGAAATATTTGTTTATGGGTTGTATAGAGTGTTTGCGCTTAAGCCAAAAATCACACTGGCCCTCCGGGCCAGTAACCTTAAAATACTGGCCCGACTTCGAAAATATAACATTAGATATTACCTTATTTTTTTTACGTTCACAGTTAGGCAACTATCCTTGACAATTCCCGAGTGCAGCACACATTGAAATCACAAGCGATATTCAACCTAGTTAATTCTTTTAAATGAAGATGCGAGCGCCGAAGGCGCGAGCAAAATTTATCCAGGAATCATTAAGACCTATTTCAAGCATAACGATGTTATGCTTAAACTTTTGGTCCTGCAATTGCCATGTAAAACGACATTCATACAGCCAAGACGATGCGTATGCTGGTAACGATTGCTTTAAGTACCGAAATATGACCGCATATACCGACAGCTTCCATCTCATTACATCAAATCATAAAGAAATGCATTTGGGCATGTTGGATAGACCATTGTGGAAAAAAAAATAAACACCGATTTTTCGTTTCATAATAACCACGTTTATGAAAAAATAATCCTGTATGACTCAAGATGAGAGCGCCGGAGGCGCGAGCGATAATTGTATGTTAAGAATCGAGGAATCGAGAAACAATAAGTAATAGTTTAAATTATTACCAAATTTCATACTAGCCTACCGGGCCAGTAACCTCAAAAAGTTACTGGCCCAGTCGGAAAGTACTGGCCCCGGGCCAGCGTTTAGCGCGAACACTGATTGTATAAACAATCATAAATTTCATGTTTTTGATGCAAGCTCAAATAACCATCTAAGTAACATCCACTAAATAAATATAAAATGTTGTAAGCAGTATAAAGCCACGTGTAAAATAACCGAGAGTCTAAAGAGATTAGAGATACTCTACACGAATAATTACATAGATTACTCTTTATGTATTTGGTCACATTAGTTGCATGAAATAAAATATCTAGCCCCTTGAAGTCTCTATTCGCTTCTATTTACAGAGTCTAATGAACTAGTTTTACTGACTAACCTCATCAGCCATATAGACTTCTAACTTGTTATGTTTGCGTTTTTGCAGTTAAAGCTATTGTAATTAATTCATATTAAGATATAATGTAAAGTTGTATGGACATAAAAACGTATTTGACAAATATCAGTATTTTCAACAGGACATTTGACATCGGGTGTCAATTTATTCGACACCTTGCGGAGTTGGTAGCATATGAAGATCGATAAAAAGAATGTGTGTATTAAGTTTATGATACATTTTAAGACAACAGTATAAGAGACGATATATTGTTCTAGTATATAGCCGAATTTTATCAAATTATGTTCACATTTCTTTGAGATAATGAAGATTACATTCCAATATCGTGGTGTTCAGGGTGTCAACTTTCTCGACACTGTTTCATATAAAAGACCATCTTGCTTTAATATTTACCAAAATAATAGAGAACATTTTATTTGATAATGTTTTCCGTAGAATATTTGCTATTTTGTCTAATTACGATTGTAATGATGGAAAACGTTGTTAATGGAAAATTCAAGAATCATATTTGGTGATCACACAGGTTGAACACTGGTAAATTACAAACCATGACATGTCTATGCTCAGATAAGGGTATCGTTATAAGTTAATACATGTTTTTTTTCCACACATCATTGCAGGGAACGTGAGTTTCAAGGATATGAAAACAGGTAGTTTGTTAAAAGGATATTAGAAACTGTAGAAAAATGAAAGTTTCTTGAAAGCATAAGTCAAATATCCGGCATTTCGAAACCATTGCTCCAACTCAATATGAGTTGAATAATTAAAAAAAAATGTTTAAATACGCCATGACCGTTACGCTACGCGCTTTGCTCAAAATATACTTCAGCATTTAAAAAATGTCTTAGAATTTGGGCTCGACTTGAATCGCATTTAAAGTCAACTAGCAGACTCTACGTTGTCTCACATGGGTCGTCTCATATCCCAATTTGCTAGACTACATGGTTTTTGCCAGAACCTCCTGAATTAGAAAACTCTTTTCAACACGCCATTCATGGTTGGATCGCACTTGACACGATATCTTTGAAAGCCTTTTTTGATTTTCAGTGTTCTGGCGACAAGGCGGCAAATGGTGGAATTGAATACAAAACGGAATAATTTGTGTTTTGGTGCTGTTTTTAATGGAAAACGAGACCAGTTGTGTGTCGGCTTCAATGAACTGAAATTCTAAAGAAAACAAAATAGAGTTGGGATAAATCCAGGTAGTTATTATATAAGACCCGAATGATTAAGATAGTCTGTATTTCTCCGGTGTTAAATTTATCTGCATATTTCTCCGCGTTGAAAAATTGGATGACACTGAATAAGAAAAAATATATTTTGTTTTCTGGTTTAGATTTCATGTGGTACAGATAATTTGCAGATAAAATATCGTGACATTTGAGGTGTTATAAAGTAGCTCTTCCCTCTTCAAATGTTGACATATCTCCATAAACCTTTTGCCTTGAACACAGTCATTAAAACCACTTCATCCTAGTATAAGCATAACTATATCAAAGTAAAACCCACAACATGGATACCGTCTATTTGCGTCTAAAATATTAGCTAGTCTAATGTTTTTGGGTAAGAGGATCGAGGGATAAAATGCAAAATTTGATTGGATCAAGGGTAGCGGCGGCACACGGGCCAGCCATTAGCGCGGGACGCAAATGGCTTTTGTCAGGGTCTCTATAGAGAGGCACTCAATGGTTCAAATTGTGGAACTGATCCTAATGTGTTTTGGCAAAGTATAATTAATGTCTAAAATATGTTAAATATGCTGTCTTTTAAAAGATATCTTATGTTGGGTGTTGCGAGCAAAGAACCATGAGCAAGTAGCTGCGATCAAAAGTAAATGTCTTACGTAGAATTTCATAAAATATAATGTCCTTTAATTATCCTCTCATATATTCGAAGACAAAGACTTACAGCATTATTTGGTCTATTTCATTATAATTTACAACAAAAAAAAAAGAATTTAATCGGTGCGAAAAAAATATTTCTTTGGCCTGGTATACTTGTGCGAGCCAAACGAAAGAGCTCCATAAGAAAAAAAGATTTACCTAAATAAATCACTGGGTGCTCTCGCTTTTCTCCTTCGTCCCTATTTCATGCGCTGGCGACCATGCTCCACCATGTCCTGTGACGTCATATTGTGTCACATGATGTCTTGAAATTGGTGGTGGTTTCCAACTTGGGATTTCCATTAGATAGTGGTTTTGATATTGTAGACGATATAATATGGTCGCGTTATGTCTTTTAAAAACAATTCTCTATAAGACTACTTTGTTTTTGGAGACGTTTTAATAATCAACTTGAATTAGAAATAAAATAACTATAATTCGTTATTTTTGGTCACATAGTAATCCTTACCTGGATCAAACACATCTGGGGAGAGTTATTCATTGTTTTCAGCATCATTATTTCATTTTTTAAAAACTTTCTGTGTGCAAAATTGATCATTAAGATATATTTCGGAGTATAAGTTATAGAGGTTAACGATGCCAATCGGTAGAATAATTATTGCCATACGATTAGGTGGTTTGAAGGTAGGCTTCAATGGTAGATTGATCAATTTGACCATCGCACTACGCAACATATGGTGACCCACCCTCCATGTAACCAATAATAACTTGGTCCCACAAGCATGTCAATCCGATTGATCTAAACGTCTCTCCTTCAAAATGTCACAATGTGATGAGTCCAGCCAGAAATGACCCGCCGGCATTCCTTTAGAAATTCCATCCATGCCCCAAAGCAATGAGACCTTTGATGCGGCTCAATAACAACGGGAAGTATTTACTTCTTAATGAAAATGACGCTTCTGGTGGCGCGACTCTTAATTATTTACGGAGAGAAAGGGAGGGGAAATGTATCACTCGGTGAGTTGCTTACAAATTAAGGAAAATGGGTCATCCATGATATATATTTCAACATAGGTCGTCCGTAGTAGCCTACGTCGCATTAGATTCGCGACGTTATCTTTTGGTCCTTTCTGTACGTCCTCTTTCGCTCCGACGTCGAAACGTTTACACGTTTATAAACATCCGCGGTGAAAAAGGTGACATCCGGAAAACCTTCATATATGATTAAATAACAACGTATATATGTGTATTTGACGTCGCTCGATGTCATGCAAAGAAAGACGTATCGGCTTAGAGGTTCTTTAATACATAAACCGGAAAAGGCGGTAATAAATAAGGTTAAGTCGGGAATGCAAATTGTTCCATCTTGGTGCATTTACATAAATTCAGTAACTAATCAAAGCACAGATAAATATATCTTTGTCAGTTTACGTATTGCAGAAAAAATATGATATCGAGTGCAAATATAGAACAATAAATTAGCAAGCCATTCAAATATTGCATACAACAATGCATAGTTTTATTAACAAAGCAATCACTGATATAATGTGGGACGAAGGGCATCCTTCAAAATACACTCCAGCCTTTCGAGATTCCCCTTCCGATTGACCCTTAATCTGTTTTGCTGTCCGAACGATCCACAGGGATAGATGCTAATTAGTGAGTGGGGTGAAAACTCATTTTTTTCTCATTCCAAAGGTTGTTTTGACATAGCTTTCGGAGCATGTCTGCAAATAAGTTATTATCGAAACGGTACAAAGACACTTTCTATTAAGATGGAATTGTTGCAACATCCATGCAAGTTGCGATTTCAAAATACTTCAAACGCATTTCTACTCATTCAAGCGTTAAATCTATTAATTTTGGGGAACTCATTAAACAAACAAACTTTTTTCAATAGTATACACGTCGAGTCCATTTGTTTTCGATTTTTTTAATAAATTTGATTTGATATTATTTAGTCGCTTTTAAATAAGAAGACATTATATAAAATCCCATATTCTTGTCCCAAATCGATCCTATCCATGGTAAACTCTATAAAATCACAATGAGGTTCATGACGAAACAAATAGAGAAAACTGGTTTATCGTCTCATTACACTTGAATATTTGATACAAATGATCTTATTCTGTGAAACGAAAAGGTCAGAGCCAAAGACCATTTCTTGGTTTTGTCGTTCGAAGGTGTATCAAACGAAACTGTCTCCATGAAATATTTTGAAGGATGCCTTGTTTTGACATAGCTTTCGGAGCATGTCTGCAAATAAGTTAGTATCGAAATGGTACAAAGACACTTTCTATTAAGATGGAATTGTTGTAACATCCATGCAAGTTGCGATTTCAAAATACTTCAAACGCATTTCTACTCATTCAAGCGTTAAATCTATTAATTTTGGGGAACTCATTAAACAAACAAACTTTTTTCAATAGTATACACGTCGAGTCCATTTGTTTTCGATTGTTTAATAAATTTGATTTAATATTATTTAGTCGCTTTTAAATAAGAAGACATTATATAAAATCCCATATTCTTGTCCCAAATCGATCATATCCATGGTAAACTCTATAAAATCACAATGATGTTCATGACGAAACAAATAGAGAAAACTGGTTTATCGTCTCATTACACTTGAATATTTGATACTAATGATCTTATTCTGTGAAACGAAAAGGTCAGAGCCAAAGACCATTTCTTGGTTTTGTCGTTCGAAGGTGCATCAAACGATACTGTCTCCATGAAATATTAATCCAGAGAAAAGGCCAATAATCCCTGAAAAGGGGATACAACTTTGGGTGATATGTGTAAAAATCACGCAAACCATCGTGATCTTATATAATTTAACGGTAAATAATATCTTATTAGCAATAAAAATATTTTCAATCAATTATTTTGAAAAAAAAACCGCATGGTCCGAGCGCAAATTTATTGTGATATATCACAGCCTGAATTGTATGTTAAGCTTGACTGGTAACCAAGGACACGAACGATCAAGCATCTTAGCAACGCTTTCAACCTAAGTAGAATGAGAGTGACCACTCTATTCATTATTTACCGAACGAATTCTTTAAATCCATGCGGATTAGGGTTTCTATTAAGACGCTGCTTGACCCAAAAGATGTGCATTGTCATGTCCAAAGGACAAACACGCATTGCTGGACATACAAGTAATAAATGTTTTCGGTGGGTAAATTTTGGACTTCATCATCTTATGTTGCGGTGAAATTTACAGTTTGCATATTTCAACATTGCGTCAATGTCATTATAGAACCTTGCTTGGAAATAATTATTCTTCAACGGAATTTACATTTTATACGAAAGTACTGTACATGTATACAACCAATGGATTGTTTTTAACTGACAAAAATTAATAAAACATTTTTAACAACGTCGAATGATGACATAATGATTAATATTTTCGCTATATCTGCTAGTACTCCCTCTGCCTTTCGAGTATAGAGACACTAAAATGTTTTTTTTTTTTTGCGCCAATATTAGAAATATTTCACGTGTGACTCCTGATCCATGTTACATGTGCATAAAACGACAGTTTATATCAAAAATATATTAATCATATGAGTAAACCGCATTAGAAATAGCTTTATGATACATTGCATTATTTAGTCGATTGTTACTTTATGTTAGGAATCCCCTAAGACGCTATGCGTACCCGTTCTCACCAAGATGTACTAGCTATTTCCCTATATACTTAATAGCCTATTCATCGTTGTTTCCAACTTATGATCGTTTCCATTTTACCACCCTTTTAAGCAGATGGACGCACCAACCAGCTAAATATTATTATGTCTCCTCGTGATAATGTCCCGTTAACTTCCGCTGAAGACGATGTCCCATTTAGGACTTCTTGGCCATAAAAAGTGGCCAACTTCATAAATCTGCTTCTGTAGCATCTGCGACATGTCGTAAAAATAATGTCTCTTTTCCTGCAGAGGTCATAAACCAGCCTTTATGTCTGTGTGGTGAGGCGAAAATGAGCTCTTATATAAACAGCTGACCATCCTATATTGCAATGTCATATCAGACTTCCCTGCAATTACCGTACGTCACAATTCATGCTTCTACTTCGCTGTTGATATGTTCATATCATTGCTTGCTATTTGTTTCTTGAAACTGTAAGAAATACATATTTAATTATACACAATTATTTATGCATCTGACCAATTATATTACAATATCTTCCCTGTAATTACCATACGTAATATTTCATTATTCTTTTGTGCTATTGCAGAGCTCTCCCCGTCAACACAGTGATCTTACGAAAAGCCTGGTCCATGATATCTCATTGAGGTCAAAAACGTACCCAGCTTTTATGAGATCTGTGAGATCATGTGAGCCTTGTGTTAGCTAACACAGGCTCATATGAGGCTATTGTGATATTTTGTGACCTCACAGTGAGCCTCACAGTGAGTGTCACACACAATGTGATTTGCGTGAGTCTCACGGAAAGCTCACATGAGATTCCGTGTTTACTGGGAGCTGGCAGCACATTGCTTGCCTTTGATTTCTTGAAACTTTAAGGATTTTGTATATAACAGTATATATTAAATCATACATCAATGTCTTAATCTTAAGCTGACCCCAGAATACAATTTGATATCAGTCTTCCCTGAAATGTTTCTTACGTCACAATTTATATTGTCTGTGTGGCTGGATTTCAAACCATCGAATAGTTTCAAGAAGTTTTAAAAAATAACTTTTTTCATTGTCTATATAAACGGTACGAATTTCGTTCCTGTGAAAATGATATATATATCTGCATGCACATCTGCATGCATTATTGAACTAGATGATCTAATACTCGCAGAGTACAATTTATCTGCAATCTTTTCCTCTATATTTTTTCAAAATATTTTCTATATGACAAAAATAGGTTTTAATGATTCAGACAATCAATAATATAAT
>LQRL01151674.1:16108-27704 GCA_001703475.1 Hydroides elegans
ATTTCAATTGAAGCCCTTTTTTATCATTTGAATCCCTCACATAACATTTGAGTCCCTTGCAAGCTCGGGCCTCAAATGATATGTAGCGGGCTTCAAATGATAAAATGCGGGCTTCAAATGAAAACATCGGGCCTCAAATATCATTAACGCCCGCTAAAACAACGTGATTGGTATATTATACTACAAAACAGAAGGGGTTGTTGGCCCTCAAAAGTGAAGCGATCGCAATACCTGCATTTTTTCGTAAACGAAAAGATTGCAGATAATAACACTCAATATGAATAGTAGATATATTCTAAAGTGTGATTCTCTGACAGAATCACACATTAAATTCACACATACCAAACACATCTCAACAACTGGAAATGGATCCCTCGATTAATCCCAAATTGATGATACATAGCAAGAGATAATGCATGTAGTATTCATTTATGAATATTGCTATATGAAAAAGCATACAGTCAATGATTCCGATACTTTGCAAGTGACCACCTATCGAGAATTTCCATCAAGAAGCCAGGTATTAATGGCCTGTATTTCTGAAAAATATAGCATGAAGCCAGATTGTTCGCCTTGCTTAAACCTTAAGTTTTATAACTGTTATGTTAGCAAATAAAGGTTTGAGTCAAATATTTATAATGGAAAATGCAATATTTACTATTCCGATCAAGCATATGGAAACAATGCTAATGTGACATGAGCATGTGACAGAGTGAAGACAATAATGAACATATACATGTATAATCATCAAAAATAACATCAAGATATGGTTAATCATATTCAATCATTGATGCAACCCGAGGATGCAGACCAAAAACAGTCAAATTTCATTCTTGGAATCATGTTAAACTCAAAAGTTACTTTGTGCATCTTAATTCAGGTCATGAAACCTTTCTTTATTTTCGTTTCTTTGTCCGGTGGTGTTTTGATACATTACAGAAGTTAGTAATTACTTGAAAACATACGACCATATTCATCATGTTTTTGCATTCATCCCCTGGATTACTTATTAGCTAGTTTTGGTGCTCGCTGGTTCTTTTAAAGGGGCGATTTTAGATTTTCACTCAAGGATATTATAATGTAAGAAGTTGCTATACATTTGCACATTAAAAAATACAATGTGTAAATGTCAACTTTATGTTAGATATATTCTAGCTATATCACATTTATTGCTTTTATGAGAGTGTCTACGGGTTTAGAATCAAAACAAGATATACCACCTATAGAATAAGTTCAAAAATAAGATATTTGAGACATTCAATACTCAATGGTTTGAAGCTATGTCACCGACTCTCGAAGAAATAAGAGAACCCCAAACGAGCATTTTAAAGTCACCCAACTCAGAAACGCAAATAGCATTCTCTCTCGTCTCTCGCCAGCAAAATGAGCCATATCGCCTTAACAGAACCGCACTTCGAAAGACCCTGCAAGCATCGTTGCTCCTCATTTACTTACAATCGCGTCTCAGAAGCAAACTATAGTATATAAATCATAAAGAAACCCGCGATTTATTGGTAAAGGATCGTATAAGGAAGAGAAAAAATCATACGAGGGTATCATAAGGGGATATATATTGAATAATTAAATGCAAATCGGGGCCGTCTTGGTGAATGGGGTCTACGACGCCTGAAGTCACGCTTATGTCTCGCGGGGTAACTAGATGACGCTCGTAAAATTGATTTGTGATTATAAATCGAGTGAATCTGCTGTAAAACCAGGGAATAAAAGACTGTATTAAAGGAGACTCGCATGGAAATGTATATGAACTATTTATAAGAGCGGAGAATAAATGGATTTTATGTGAATTCTGATGTAATTTAAGGCAAAGAAACAAACCAAATATCAATAAGTTCGTAACACTCCGACCTTTGAAACAGGTATATTAATTTGTATTTTATTTAGTTTTATACATGAAAAACATGATGATAAAAGCGCAAAGATGTTGAAGGAAAATATAGATTTATTTGAAATATTTCAAGGGAACACAATTGAAGGACAATTATCAATAATATAAAGAATAGGGAAATATTACTATGGCAAAAGCAACCAAAGGATATTTGATTAGTTTTGCAATATATATTTAAACGTTTTGTAAAAGGCATTTGCCATTCTATTATTCTTTTATTTTTGATTTCAAGCATATGGATATAATCGATTCGTCAATATCAGAAGTTGAAATGCAAGCAAAATAGTCTAGTTTTTAATACTGTATTTAAAGGCAGACATACGCAAATATTAATGTTAATAACAAGAGCTGAAATGAACCATCAGCTAGAAAAGATATTAGAAGTCTATGAAAACCTTTCTATAATATTTCTTCTTTTTAAAGCCAAATATATAGAGTTCTTATATTAAAATTGATTGAAAAAAAACTCAATCTTAATTGAAAATCAAAATTAAATGATGTTTGTTGATCCATGAATATTTGATAAATATTTTAGGTTCCATATCCGTTTGGCCGAATAATAACCCTTAGTTTGGATTCAAATTAAAACAGTAAAACACACCGATGCACTAAATTCAGGATTTTCGTAATTTACAGACGATCCACTTAAAAGAGTAACAGATATGAAAAGGCGGACAAGGGAATAATTGCACATTTGTCTCATCGACTTATCATCTATCAGAACGATGAAAAAAACTAATCTAAAAAGAAACTCTTTCAACTTCAGCGCACATTTCGTTGTATCAGCTCATATCTTCCACTATGGCAAATCACACTTAAAGGGTTATGTGCAAAACGAAATAGGCATTAAGAAGATTCAAATAATCTAGTATATTAGTGTATAGACATTTTTCAATACATAGTCAATGTAATATTTATCTATGCTCCAGAATCTTGTGATTTACAAAAAAAATACCTCAATGAAACAACTTTTGAAAGATAAAACATTTTTTTACTTAATTAATCAAATGTATTGCAAGCAACCCAACTATTTTCAATTAAGTTAAAACGGTTGGTAACGAGATCAGCCATCATACTAATGTATAGAATAACGTTGGAGTTAAAATTAACCAACATACACTGCATGGATTGGGTCATAACACCATATACAATATAAATCAGAATTCTACATTCTATTACAAAGGACATTTTATTCAATACTACTTTGAACGGAATCCTTCAAACCCAGCCCTCCATTTTTTTCTCCGGGAGTGATTTATCAGGGCAATGATGAAACAATGACGTAGTAAGACATGTGCCTCAATTGAATTGAGCTAAGATTGAACGCCGAATGTCAGTTGAAATACCATCAGAGAAGCCAGTCTATTTTAGCTTTATTGTCAACTGAACTAAAAAGTAGGGATTTTGTGTGGCCCAATGAAATTTATCATGCGTGTCTACGGGATTCCCGCGCTTAGCTGCCTATCGCGACGTAGTAGTAGTGTATTGGGAGTCTGGGGACACGGATTGTTGATTTAAAGCAGAGCGCAATTGAAGGGTGCAGTCAAACGGATCTGATTAGGGCACAAAAATACAATAGATCATTTTGTATGTGTGTTTATAGATATGGATTGAACGTGGATAATAAAATAAAGACTTAAGGTTTGATTAAACCTTGTCTATTATAAACAGTTAATGTAATCTATGAGCATGAAAATTTAAAGAAAAAATACAGTCTTATTTAGTAATAGTTGCGAAATAAAAATATATAATGTATGTCATTCGGTTAAGGTGGTTCATAAAACTAATTAATAGTGTATTTTTCTTGATAAAATAATGAAAGAAATACCATTTTATTAAAAATAGTAAGATTCTTACTAAAGTTAAATACAAAGTACTTCAAGCATTCTTTGTTTGAGGGTTATACAATTGTATATCAGTGGATCAAGCACGAAATATATATGTTATTCTTTTTAAAAATAACTTATTAAGTTGGATACATATCAAAATAAAATATACAACTTTGGGATGTGAATACGATGTGAATATCTTTAGGATTAATACAATTTGTTTTGAATATATAAGTATATAATACTGTATTTGATTTAATATTCGATTGTTATATTCATAATAACTTTATATTTTGCAGGATCAAATTCAACAATGATGATGCACCGCGAGGTTAAAACCCCATCATCTTGGATAGATTTGATATTGGAATTTAGTCATCTGCGTTGGTGATGTTTTGAGGTTACTTGAAGCATCAAACCTATTGACAGAAACAAAAACATCATCTGGTTATTGCGGAGGCCTAAAGTAACACCTCTGTACCTATCGTCATTTACCTATTTATTATATGCAATTAATATATTGCGGAACCGAGTATAACGGAACATTAACACAGTTGCAGTTAACGTTTGATAAATAATAAGTAAGTTCCCATTAAATGAAAAAAGCTTATACTTTTATATGAATAGTTTATTGACGTAACAATAATAAAACTGGGATAAAATACCAAGAATATAATCCACGATTTATCTTTCTTTGATTGATGTATCGCTGATAGGGTTAATGGATATTTGAGTACAGCATATATAAGTTACTCCTTTCTGACCATAAATCATACTTTGGAAGATATACAAGGCTACACAGAACATGAATTATATACGCTTCATACAAAACGTGTCCAATTTACTGGTCAGAGCAAAAACAAACCATGAAAGTATCACTTCGGGGCACCGTAAGCATCCATTTTGATCGGACAAACGCAAACAAACAAGCCATTTAGCTAAACGGATACTGTTCACCAAAAGAAACTTAGTGGAAATGATCCATGCTAAGTTCACTTAGTGGAAATGATCCATGCTTGACTGAATAGCAGGAACCGGACATAAACAATTAGCGCCATCTATATCCTTGGAAAACCCCCGCCAAAACCAGCTGAGTTAATACGGCCCGGACACATGTCCCATATATTCTTGTTTGTTTTCATGAGTCAAAAGCATCTTTCGTTTTGCGGCATGTGACTGTTATTGGACGATTTGTATCACTCTGTGGATGACATGTGATTCATTTTCATATACACACTCTTTCGGTTGGAGCGGATCTATGAAAATGTCAAATGACTAGAAGCACGAATTACACCATGTCTACACATTGTCAACAGCATATGTAATATTGAATGTACATATTGTTAACAAACTGTAGTTAAAAATTAATTTGTAACTTCATCTCTTGTTTGTTTCTGGTTGCTTTGAAGACATTTACGAAAACATATTCGCGATTTTTAAGCGCTGATATATTAATGGATCATGGATATTCCGAAATTACGACTCTAAAATACACAAAGCGTTTAACAGGACCTACCCGAAATAATTAAGAATGATGGATGTATCAAATTCAACCATGCCCGATATATCTCCCATGACAACGGAGGACCCTCTTGATGGATACCCGTTCCCAAGCAAGTACCCCTGGTGGCATATCATCGCAGCCAGTGTCACAGTTACCTTCATTATCGCCATCATTGTGCTTGGCAACGCCTTAGTGATCGTTGCCATAGTGAAGGACAACAATTTGAAACAGCTGCAAAACTGGTTTATAGCGTCGCTGGCCGTAAGTGATTTGCTTTTGGGCCTACTGATTATGCCCTTTTCACTGGCAAATGAACTCATGGGTTACTGGTATTTCGGGCAATTACTCTGCGAAATGTGGTTATCCATTGACGTGTTGCTATGCACTGCGTCCATTTTGAATCTTTGTCTCATCAGCTTGGATCGCTATTGGTCCATAACGCGAGCGGTGAGTTATGTGAAACACCGCACTAAGAAAAAGGCCACACTCATGATTACCGTTGTGTGGGTGCTATCCGCTATAATCTGTTTCCCGCCGCTAGTTGGTTGGAAGCGGCCACAGCCGAAATCGAAATTCCCACAATGTCAACTGAGTTCGGAAATCGGTTATGTCGTTTATTCCACGTTGGGTTCCTTCTTCATTCCACTTATGGTAATGGTTGTGGTATACTTCAAGATCTACTTAGCCGCACGCGCACGGGCTAGACGCCATCTGAATAAGAATAAAACAAAGGCTGCTGCCGCCGCCGCTGCTAAGAAGAAACAACAAAGCCTGAATCAAAATAGCAGCAACAATGGCAAGGCATTAACCCTTACAAACGCGACGGCGACAACGCATGTTAATACGTCATTCACTAAGTTGAGTCCCTCAGGGGGTGTCTCTCTAGGGGGCGCAACGGATGCGTCACGTGATAGCCCGGATGTAGCCTCGTTATCGGCATCGGAAAGTTGCCAGGAAGCCGCATCCATTGGCAACGCCGAAGAAGGAACAACCGTCAATGACAACAAGGCCATCATTAACCTGCATTCACTGGAGCGTGGCGGTGTCAAATACGAAGAGGGACATCAAACCGGTAATCGGAAAACAGCGGGAAATCCGCTGCAAGGACCACAGCGGTGTGCGTGTAATAAAAGCGGTAGTGGTGCTGCTGGTACCATAGAAGAGCAACGCAAATTACTCGCTGACGACACAGATAGAACGGAATCGGACAGTGAATTCGTGGCGCCGCCTTCAAACGGATTCAATTTGCAACACAAACAATATGCGAACGGCACTCACCATAACACAGCAACAGAGCTATTACATGTCAGCATTGATGAGCCGGGGCCTCATAATAGGAGCAGCGTGGAAATGGACACTGTGGCTGCAACGGAAAGAGTGAGTGTTACGGTAACAGGGTGTGACCAGCCGCAAAATGGCGCCACTCATTCTTGTGTAAGTAATAGTGCTGAGACCCCATCAGTGGTTTATGACTGTAACGTTTCAGCTAATAGCACGGTGATAGGCAACCATATGAATGTGGAAAGACATTGCTACTCGTCCTCCGGTGATTGTGGCAAAATAAATGGAAGGGCGATAATGGAAGTTAATCACGTTTCCAAAATGGCGGACACTAATAACACAAGCCATGTGACTCATTTAAAAACCATTGATACCTACACGACCGATGATAACGTTGGCAAAAGCCCAACTGCAAGTGAAACTGAATTAGAGCCTCTTAATAGTAAAAAGAACTTGCTAGCACCTAATCCCTGCAGTCCTAAAACTAATCCCCCATTATCGCCTAAAGGAGGGAGCCATCCGCCGAAATCCAAGAAGCGCACTAAAGACCTGCGCAAAGCAGCTAACGAACCGGAAAGACTAAAACGCAAAATAGCCCGCGCGCGCGAACGCAGGGCCACGCTGGTTCTTGGGATCATCATGGCCACGTTTATACTTTGCTGGTTACCATTCTTTGGGACTTATCTCATATCAACACTGGCCAAGTTTGAACTACCCGGAGCGGTGTTTGCCATAATGTTCTGGGCTGGATACTGTAATTCGGCGCTGAACCCGATTATTTATACGATATTCAATCAAGACTTTAGGAAGGCGTTTCAGAAATTGATATTTGGGCGAAGGTATCGGTAGTTGTGTTTTGTAAGCGGGCATATCATGATATTGTGTTTGTGTAAATATAGTGTATCTATTAATCTTTAGAATTTAAAAACCAATATTGGATACACTGCTGTGCCATACGTTAATATTCGTACGTAAGTATTCGTGCATAAATTATTCTATTTATAGTTAAGTATGTGCTTATTGCTTTCAATATGATGGTTTAAACATATTTGGTGGATGAAAATCGTAGTTTTCATTAATCTATGAACCATAAATATATAATTTTGTATTCAAAACAGTGGTATATCACAGCGTGCAACTAGGATAGTATAAATTATAGATATAGTCTACAAATGTAATACTTGTAAGATGATTATAGACAAGAAATATTGTTTTAATTGTCAATATAGTGTAAACAAATAATTAGGAATGTAAAATTGTGAAGTATCAATTATTTTTAAATATAGAAGGATAAAAGTAAAATTGTTATACGTCTACGCTTTTGGGTTCTTTCTTGAAAGACGAAAAAGAGTGGAATCCAGCACAAATTTATCATGTTACAATATACAAAAATAGATTTACTTGAATAACATATTCTCGGAAAACGTCCAAAACAACGTATAAAGTTACATATTCTTGAAACCCAGTTTTGTAATGGCATTTGAGTAGCCTTTGTCCATTATGTAACATAATAGAGCAAACACTCCTCGAAAGCCCTGGAATTGCTAAAAACGGTTTAAGATACGGCAAGTTGAGCCCAAGTCGATCAGGTTCTTAATTAGGTCGGGTTTGCTCATATGCAAACAAATACTTATACGTTTTGCACGACTTTTTGGAGAACATGAACAAGTAAATTTAGAATCGTGTACTGCCATTCAATTTTAAAATTTGTAAATGCGTCGGTTTTTTTTTCGCAATAACGCATGCGATTGTTATCATTCAAAATGAAAAATATGAGGTTAACCGGTTACATGCCAGAAATAAACAGCAGTATTCTAACTTGGAATGTGTGGCAATTAACTAGATGCATTATAAGATTTATCTTATATCATATGTCAACGATAAAATGTCTTATATAGTGCAAGTCAAGGCTCAAGAAAGTCATACATGGATCGTATGAGCAGGGCTAATAAGTACGAGCGAAATGAAAAATCTATGTATAAGTGATTGGTCAGACTGAGAGCCACCAGGAGCGTCAGCAAATTTTGCCCTATTATGTTTTATATAGGATAACATTTCTCAAAATGGTCCTGAACGGCCACACTGGATGCTGATCGACCAAACAAATTGTATAGCCTATGATTGACATTTGAAGAAAAGCCGTTTGAGTTGTAATCTCTCGTCGCAATCTGTAGATATAAGCTCTTATATCGTTCGTTGACACTTCCTGTTTGGTCAACTGAATCGCTCCATTTCGCAGCGATCTCGCTCGTCGCTCAGTCTGGCCAGACACTAATAGTTAAATATGCTTAGGGACATTATCAAAATTTGCATAACAATATGAAGCTAAAGATTCAAATTATACTTAGTTTTCTTTGATAAATATTTTGTCGGTATAAATAAATAGATTGCATCTTATTAACATGGATATGATTCTTAACTGGCGAAGTTTAAGTTTGGCCATTTAAGCAAAATCAGTGGGATGCGTAAATAGTAGTTCATTCTACTCGTTTTTTTCTTAATGTCGATTTTTATTGCAATTTTATGAAAATTTTGCTTTTAAAAGGGCATATTCACGAGATATGTGCGTTATGGTTTTATTTGATATATTTGTGATACATGCGCATGTTCTAAAATATTAAAATTAGTATATAACACAATCCGTTTTTTTTTTTTGTGGTTGAAAAAAATAATTATATTTACATTTATGCCTTTCTATTCAAATGCTAGTTAATAATCTCAACAAAGTAGAGTGCAAGCAAACAGCAGATTGTAAATTAATAAATAGCACTTTGTACATGTTTTTTAGTACTATAGCTCGGTCGAGTGAGATATGTCGCTATAGAAGAAAACCCCACCCGATGTGATATCCTACAAAAAAAATCATTCTTCGTTTTCAAGTTAAGACAAAACTGCACACAATCGGTCAGAAATCCAAAATCAAAAATTGCGGTTCGAAACCCGATTATTGATAACCCGAGATAGCCAAAAACCTAAAATCAATTGATTTTATAATCAGAATTCTAATCAAACCCGGCATTTCATTTTCTGTATAAGATATCACACATTTTGGCGAATTCAGAGTACATAAGACTGCAAAAATTATTCATAAGTTGATTGTGTTTACATCATTATATTAGCTCAAGATCAAAACATCACGTCTGATGAAATGAATAACAACAGAACAGGCAATAAAGCCTGAAATCAAATGCTCAACAGTAATAAAGCTTATTACTTTGATAACCATAAATCATAATTACGACCCTTTAGTGTGTCGAATGACTTAAAATAAATGTAAGTAACACCACTGCTCAATGCATCATTCGATTTCTATTTAGGATCAGATGAATTAGGAATTTTAAATATTATAAATATAAATCCGTTTTGAAGTTATTTTCAATAAATGTCAATGTTTATTTGCACAATTTATAATTTATGGAGGTCCGATTTCATTGTGCTTTAGGATGAATGCTCGATTTGAATGCAACGTCCGCTTTAATTTTTAGCGTTTCATATAAAGCTCGTAGGCAAAAATATTTTCTTAGAAAACCGCATGCCCCTTTATCATAACAAAACCTAATTGACAATTTTCGAACAAGCCCTAGACTTATTTTTCATATTTTCCGTTTTTATGATAATTTAACGGAAGGGCATTCTGACAGTGGTTATTTTCGTTATAAAGCAGAAAACGTTTTATAAGTGCATAGGGTATTTGTAAATGTGTTGTTTTATACAAAATGTTAATGCAAATCCCATCACATGTTGACCATGTCAGCTGAGACAGTTTTGTCGATCCATTGCGAAATGTGAAACCCCACATGAACGAGTACACAAGAAATCAACTCATTCAAGTCAAGGCATTATTAAGCAGCATTTATACATCGTGTCGACAGGTTGGTAATGTGTTTGCAAGCTTTTCTAACCACTCATACTAGATGCATAAGGCATTTTAAGTAGAATTTTCCAACTTTTGAAATAATTGATTTTAGTAGACATTCCCGAACTTTTAAAGCAATGGAATTTTTAAAACTTGTTAATAATAAGTTAATTAGCTATGACTGCATAGTTTTATGTTATTATTGGAATGCATATACTGTATTGTACTGCCATTTGTAACATGCTAGAAGTCTAATAGGCTTCCATATGTTTGTAAATGAATTCGAGCAACATGTATGTCATCGACCCTTGTTATTCAAATCGCACAGGCTATGACTTAAATAAAAAAACTTATATGAATCTTACATGTGTGTGCATAGAGGACAGGAAAAATGAATATAGTTGTTTAAATAATGTCAAAACACAGAGGTATAAATGTTGTAATAAGGTCATCTACATTGTAAATGTCCAACTCGACGCCAAGGGGAATTTTACCTTGAACGATAAAGCAACTTTACTTCCCATTACACGACCTCATCTCTGGCGTCCAGCAATTGATGGCTCTGGGGCAGACAAAAAACGGGACTCATATTCTCCGTTTTATCTCGCCGTTATCCTTTCAGTCCAATGTAAAACAATGTTGATAAATGGAAAGTTTAAGGTAATAGTTAAGTTGAGAACAGTGGTTCTGATCTTGAATGATCAGCCATGTTAAATTTATCAAGAGTATATAAGGATGTTTTGGTTATTCACTATTACTGCTGTTTAACAGTAATAATATACTATTTAATGCTATATTTCAGCAAAATGTATGATGTTAAAAGGATTTTAAAAGGATTTTAATTATGTATTTCTGTAAGTGGTTCACGGTGCATATAATACAAATGTTATCACATGATATTTAATGCACTTTAACAAAGGTAGAACATGAAATGTGATTTTTTGTGCTCTCTGAAGCTCTACTTTATGCAACCATACACCACCACACAACATATGATCATATTACTAGAGGGTACTATCGCAAACAGGCAAAGATTTTAATGGTCTTTGAAAACATTTCAATTAATTTATTAAAAAAATAAGTGTATATCTAAGGTAAAAACTTGTCATGTAAAAGCCTCAATAAATAGTGTTTTTACACTATCTTAAAATAGTATAAACATTCCATAGATATTTAAATGTCGACGTTTAATTTGGATATCAATTAAATAATGATAATCA
>LQRL01151674.1:27874-39284 GCA_001703475.1 Hydroides elegans
CAATAATGTTATTGTTTTAATATGTCCCTTTTACTTTTTACGCTATTTAACACGTCACACTTTACCTAGCACTTGCTAAATTTATGACGTAACAATTGTTTTGCGCTGCTAAATATTGCGTCAAGCATTGTTACCAAGCAAACTGCGTTCTTTATTACAAAAGTACCGTTTACTCATTTACTTTGCACTTTCCTGTATTATTAATCATATATTTGCATATTGAAAAACGTCTTATTCGGTTTTAAAATTAAATTTAATTCTTTCGTGAAAATTGCGACGTGATTAAAATCATTAGGGTACTGTAGTACCCCAGAAATCTCCCCATGGTCCGCCATTTTGAATTCGCGAGCCCATAGTATTATTTCTGTTTTCAAAAACGCATTGTCATAAACAAAAAAAATGTTCCCGTTGTATAATGGCAAAAGAAAAGCTTCGCTTTTCTTTGCCGATTACTGTTTCATGCACTCTTTTTTTCGCCTTACAAACAAACTTTTTCCAAGCTATGCGAATAAGCTCAGGAAGATACCACTACATTGTCGTTTAGAATTATTTATAAATAACCATTTTTTAATCAATGTCTTGTTTTGGCAGACATTTTTATTTATATCATTTTGTCCGACACCACCAATACCATGCAAATATTTACATAAGAATAAATTAAACATGATGAAGCAAAGCACATGTTTTTCATTCTTAATTTATACGTTTGAAATGAAATATCAAATGATAGAATTCAAAAGAAACTACAAATACAACGCTTAAATCGACACATGTAAATGTCGATCTTAACGTATCGTATGTTTTAAACATTCAAACTTCAAACACGCATGAAGACGAAAAAGCAGAGGTTTTTGGTTTTACCCTCTTACCTCTCGCGCGACTATCCTTATATGGATATTAGAATCGCCGACAGGACAGTTCGCAAAACGACGCCATCCAAGAGCCTCGGTGTTGTTTTTGATCGGAATATGACCCTTACCACCGAGATCGAAAATAGATACCGAACAATGAAATTCCATCTTTGTAGGATACGTGTTTTACGCCGATTCATCACGCAAAACGCATGCAAGAATCTATTACATACATTAGTATCGTCACGTTTGTACTATGCTAATACTAAGCTCGCAGGTCTTCTGAAAACCAAACTGAAGCCATTGCAAAGTATGCGAAACATCGCCGCCCGGATAGTTACTGAATCGCTAAAGTTTGATCACATATCCGCCGTTTTACGCAGGCTTCACTGGCTCCCCATAGATTCAAGAATAAAATTCAAAGATTTATGTTTAACTTTCCGTATCATCAATGGACTCGTCCAACCCTTCGTGCACGATTCGACTATTCAGAACGAAACATCAAGAACCATTCGATCGACAAACAAAGACTCCTTTATATACCAAAAACCAGGACTAAATGTATGGGGATCGTGCATTCTCGGTGATAGCCCCACTTTTGTGGAACATGCTTCCTTAGACTTTGCGGGAAGAAAGTAATTTCACTAAATTCGAATTCGATCTTAAAAAGCATATAATACATAATTGGGTTTTATCTTATATTTTATCTTTTCTAGTCATGTAATGTCTTAACGTTGTATCTTACATAAGTGAAAATTGTTAATATATATTTCATTTTTAGTGTCAAAAAAAACACTTTATATATCAAAACTTGGATATATAAAGTTATTTATATATCCCTTGCGGTGATATGGCAATTGCATTTGTGCAAAGCAGTAATATAAAAATAACCTTTTTTTTTCATTTCTGCAATTTAAATATATAGAATATATCAATACACCAATGTTTCAAATTTTAGATATAGTTGCATCCTTTTGTTTTATCTCAATAAAACAACCGGAGATATGCACATGTAAAAGAGCATATTTAAGGGCGGCAAAGAAAATATGCATATGAATATATTTATAGTTAAGAATTTTCAACAGATATTGGTTTGCTATTCATTTTTCTGATCAATTATTATTGATTAGTAACATATCTGACAATCACTTCTTTTATTCATGTTTATATTTGTTTAGTCTTACATTCTTAATAGTAAAATATAGAAACCCACGGAGAGGTGCACTTCAAACGTCACATCTCGCAATTAAAATATATTTGTGTTAGCGTTTCGAAAAAAAGACGAATGCAAATTAAAGACACGTAATGGGATTAAATGAATTTATTTTTCATGAATATTGTGCTTAACAAAGTGCCCTGTTTACGACATACAATAATATGTCTAAACACCATACACATATACATATATCAATTATAATTAAATGAAAAATGGAGGCTTAAAACAATAAACACTCATTTTATTGCATATACAAAAAAGAAAAATGTATCCGTGGGTAACAAAACAATGGTCCAGGATATAAAAATACATATATACAATGCGACACATAATGCTGTTACGTTATAACCAATATTTGGTTGTATTTGAGTTCTTTATTACAATATTCTACTGTTTAAGCTGCAGACGTTCATATTTTCCGTTTAAGCAATATACGTTGCTCGAAAGTTATCAAAGTACCGTTTGATCCACTTGTAGGAAAACTGTCTATTGTCCATATCTCAATTTATGATTTTGGAACGTCATTGATATAATCACTAAGAAAACGTCTACGAAGTAAGAATAAACAAATTAATCACAACATGCATCAGGAAATCAACATCAATATTAAAATAATATTAACATAAATTAACCACATTTTGGTCACCTTTGCTTTCATACCATTTGTAAAATTCTGTCTAAGAATAAAAATGAAACAAACCAATAAGTGATGTAATCGAAATATCATAAAAATAGTATTTAGAATAAGTAGAAAATGTTGCTTGTATTTTTTTTAAAAATTCAGTTTAAAGGCGTTTGCTTCTTAAATGAACTAACATGTATTGTCTAATGAACCCAATTCGAAAATAAATGTTTTAGAAAAGAAAATATTTGTTTCGATGGATAGCTAAATAAAACATCAAATTAAACCGGGCGTATTTTCATTTGCACGGCTTTTAATGAATAGGACATGCCGCGCCAATAATACCAAATAATGCCTTTCCCGCCTGTTACATTGGCTGTGCTGCTGTAAGGATTGTTCAAAAGGGCCCAATCACACATATTGTACCAAAACCCTGCCCCATAGTATTCTGCACAATGGGTATAAGAATGCTCGTTATTGTCAACATCGGGAGTACTAAAATAGTTATTTCTTGCCCAACGCATAGAATCACCACCGGCATCACCACTGTACTCACCAAGTTGCAGCTGGAAACCTTGAGACTCATTAAGAACACGAACGTTCTTGTAAAGCGCGTATCGTTGTTCATTACTCCAATCCACCAGATCGATCCTTAGTTCGTACTTAGTGTCACCACCGGTAATTATGGCGAGATTTTGGTTACCGAGCCAGCCGTTTCCGATGAGTCTTCCAAATCCCTCGCGGTATTCGTTCCACGTGCGGTTGAAACTCACTGAGTCATCCTTACGGCGTTGAATAACCAACCAACCCGGACCACCGCTTGCGCTGTCTTTTTCACAATACACATCAATTGCCTTGCGGTTGGGAGCGGGATTTGGCGATGAATGTAAACTAGACAATGGTTTATATATTGTGTAGGTTCCGCTGGTGGTTTTTCCAAGAGCGTAAATATCTTGACAGTTTTCTGGAAGAGAAAAGTCGTCTAGAGCGGAGATGGTATTGGTGGTGACTTCGATTTTCTCAGTGCTGGGATTTGTTGGATGAGACATAGAGGTTCTTGGGGTGTTTGATGAAAGTTGGCTATCAGGCGACGATTTACCATTTAAAGAGGGATTGGTAATTGAGTTGGATTTTGTAGTTTGGCGTTCAGGGACAATTTTAGTGGTGACTTTGATTTTCTCAGTGCTAGGATTTGTTGTATGAGACATAGGGGTTCTCGGGGCTGTCGATGATAGTTGGCTATCAGAAGGAGATTTACCATTTAAAGAGGGATTGGTAATTGGGTTGGATTTTGTAGTTTGGCGTTCAGGAACAATTTTAGTGGTGACTTTGATTTTTTCAGTGCTGGGATTTGTTGGATAAGTCATCGAGGTTCCTGGGGTGTTTGATGATAGTTGGCTATCAGAAGGAGATTTACCATTTAAAGAGGGATTGGTAATTGGGTTGGATTTTGTAGTTTGACGTTCAGGGACAATTTTAGTGGTGACTTTGATTTTCTCAGTGCTAGGATTTGTTGTATGAGACATAGAGGTTCTCGGGGCTTTCGATGATGGTTTGCTTTCAGAAGGAGACTTACCGAATAAATAGGGATTAGTAATTTGGTTTTGAGTTGCGTATTCATTGACAGTTTTAGTATTTTTTCGGTTTTCTCATTGCTGGGATTTGTTGTATGAGACAAAGAGGTTCTATAGGTTATCGATGATAGTTGCCTATCAGAAGGAGACTCACCATTCAAAGAGGGGTTAGTAATTGAGTTGGATTTTGTAGTTCCGATTTTAGAGGCAATTTCAGTGGTGACTTCGGTTGACTCATTGTTGGCATTGGTTCTATGAGACATAGAGGTTCTTGGGACTTTCGGGGATCGTAGGCTATCAGATGGAGACTTACCTATTAAATAGGGATAAGTAATTGGGTATTTAGTTGTGTATTCAGAGGCAATTTTTGTAGTTCCTTCGGTTTTCTCATTGCTAGGATTTGTTGTATGATGCATAGAGGTTCTCGGGTTTTTCGATGATGTTTGGCTATCAGAAGGAGACCCATTTAAGAAAGGGTTAGTAATTGAGTTGGATTTTGTGGAAGGATTATTAGTGAAAGGATTAATGTTGGTACTGGTCTCTGAGTTGAAGTGTCCTGTGATAGTTAGATTCGACACAGTAGTGTTTGATGCTAGAGGCAAAATGGTGTTTAATTGTGCAAAGACTTGGCTTATAAATAACTCATTTTGATTAGCAATTCGTTCTATTTTGGCTTCGAGCCCTTCAGCTGTTCCGACCACCGCTTGGGTGTTTTTAGTCAATTCGGCAATCACATAATTTAGAGTCTCGTTTGCCATGTTTTGCATTTTATCATTTTGTCTGGTCACTGTTCTAGAGATATCTTGTATTTGAGTTTCAAGTTCTTTTGTCGTGTTTGTGAGCACTTGGTATTAGTTTAATAGTCTTTCAATGCTGGTCGTAAGATTTTCTACTCTGTTCGAGAGGATATCAATTTGCACTGTTACTTTGCGGGACAGCTCTTCCAACAGACATTCGAGTCTATCTGTTTTATTTGAGAGCGCTTTGTTTTGCTCTTTTAGTTGACCAATGATCTTATTTAGTTCGGTTTTGGTCGCTGGATTTTCCATTCCGCTAGAGATGATATCACTTTGGCAAGTCACATTACGGGATATATTTTCCATCTGACTTTCTAGTCCTTCTGTTTTATTCGAGATGGCTCTGTTTTGCTCTGTTAGTTGATCAATGATCTTGCTCAATTCGGTGTTGGTGGCTTGGTTGTCCATATCGTTCGATAGTATATCAATCTGGCGTGTCACTTTACGGGAGATGTCTTTTATTTGAATTTCGAGTCCTTCTATTTTGTTGTTTAACGCATGGTTTTGGCTGGTTACTTGATCAATGATCATATTCTTTTCGGTTTCGGTCGCTAGATTTGTCATGCAGCCAGAGATGATATCACTTTGACGCTCCATTTTTCGAGAAATCTTCCCTATTTGAGTTTTAAATCCTTAAGTGTGTTCTCTCAGTTCGGAGTTGGTCACTAAATCTTGCATCCTCTCAAACAGAAGTTCATTTTGAATCGTCATATTTTGGAAGATATCTTCTATATGAATTTCGTATCCCTGAGAATTGTTGGTGAGCATTTGATTTAGTATAACCAGCTGTTCAATAACATCATTGATTTCGGTTTTATACGCAAGATGGCGCGTGATGTTGACAAGAAGTTGAGTTTGGGTGCCCAGTTTGCTTGAAAAGCTTTCATTTTCAGATGAAATTTGCGTGGCCAACAGACCGGTGACATCCCGAATGTAGGTTAACAGACACCTTGTATCCAAACTAGCTTCTCTGCAGCTATGAACGTGCACTAAAGGACGTAAGGAGTCAGCGTTTATGCTATATCCACAGAGTATTAGCAATACTATTTTGAATTCCATCATTGAAGCGGTGCTTTTATCTTAGACTTAATGACGACAACGTTTGAGTTGTAATTGAAATATATCATAAATGTCAGATTACAAATTAAAACTTTGATTTTGATAATCAAAAATGTATTCTTTTTATCTGCTGTATTAAAAATTCATTTAATTTAAGTTAATATAACTGATTACAAATTATACAAACTATACTTCGTTTATATCTGGTTAGATTTTTCTTTTACTTTTTCACTTATGGGATGTGTACAATAATAGAGACACCAGACAAGGCATTAATTTTTAACAATAAGCCCGCATGTGCGATTATTAGAGACAATATTGTGTTCATCGTTGCGTATTCCTTTTCATTTAGTATAATGATAATATAAATGCATAGGTTATCGTGAATACTATAACATTTTTTCATTGAATATACATTTCGACATAATTCATATTTTACGATTGTACATTTAAAGGATTTGTATCGTCTTAACCATATTTTGCATTGACTGCCAGTTTATGTATATATCATAAATAACTTTTTATCATATTGGTACAATCAATAATAATAAGGAACGGCGAACGAAAGATTTAAGTTCCCATTATCTTTATTCCATAATTTGCACCTACGGGTCAGCTTGAGCATAAACTTTTCTAACGCCATCAAAACGAGTAAAAAAATAAAATGTTTACACCGCTGTCTATTGGATATTGACCTTCAGCTTTAGAAATAGTTGGGCGGTCATTGGGGATACGTTTTATTTTTAAAAATTCAATGCTTTAAAGTTGGCAATATAAAATGGTCCTGATATATTTTTCTCAAAACGTATCCATTAAATTGAGCTCTTTTATGTATACACCCCAGAACAGATTGTTTACTGGATATTCCGTGTATTCTCATCTATAATCACATAAACATATTCACCAGCCACAACGTTTTTTCTGCAAGAAGACAGATTGAACATGTCGATTATCGTCATGAAAATGGAGAGAAATACAGTTCATGTTACCAAGCTCAAGTCACATTTCCAACCGTCTCATATGTAATTTTAATCGTGTAATTACAAATAGGCGTTAACAGATAGAGGACCCTGATTACCATGCAGCTTGCCGATAAACGGATCTAACAAACAAATATCAAATTATGTTACAAATAGGAGTTTCAATTTATACATTTTAGACCAGTTTTACTTTATTGTAAAAACAATGACATCATGTGCTTTAACGATTCCTCAATTATTATTATCATTTATATCAATTTTTAAATGATAAATATAAATGGGCTTCAATGTTGATTGTTCTAGTTGAAAGAAAAACATTTTATGAGACCGTGATGATCACATCATGTTGCATGCAAGGGTCGACGAGGCAGACGTGTACGTGTACGTGTAAGCTATAATACGATGTCGCAGAATTGCTTTAAACTACTCTCATCATTGTGTTATGATATAATCTAAAAGATAAGCAATCGCAACATTTTCTTCTCTGAGTGAGATTGGAATGGGCATGGCTCGTCAATGGTATAGACTATTTAGCATATCAGAGCGGCATACATTTAATTTTGATAAACATAACAAATAGGGTGCAAAACGGGGTATACCCCTATAAATCAACCCCGATAGAGAAGCTGGTCTATATTGGTTTCTGACAAGAACGTAGCTAAGAAGCAAATTAAAAAACCAACTTACTGCATGAAACAGACGTTAAAAGGGCATTGCTTAAATTGATGGCCGTATTAATATCTATCGTTCAACTGTATTTGTGATTGTGGAATCAACAATATACAAATGATTTGGATTTTCGGCGTTTTGTGTAATACGATACACAAATTTGTTGGAATTCCTTTACAATAAAATAATGTTAGAATGCACACACTAGAATATGTAGATACCTTGAGATAAGACTCTCGGAAAACTTCTCAAAAAATGCTCAAGTTATAGCCAAATTTAGGCATGATAACCTCAAGCTAGTTTAGCTAAACGGTTCATTTACCGTCGATAAGAATATATAATTTAATATTTAAATCACAGCCAGATAGACACATAACCGGTATTTATATACATATATTTACTGACTGGACACATTCTATGAGGATAAGTAAACATTGCATTTATAAATCTATCATAGTATATAATAAATTTTAGAACATATTCGAACATATGTGTAAATCTGCGATTGCATATCTTGTCAAGAGGTGAGCAGATAAAAAATAATTATTTTGTATTAGATAGTTATGCAAATGGTCAATCTGAGTTAATAATATTGAATTAGCTTTGCTGTATCATAATATCATCATTGCTGCAAAAAAGGTTAGCATTTTTCAATGCATACAATAAATGCAATAAATATATATATTTTGAATTCTGATCAAATCAGTATAATAAGAAAACTAAGTGCAATAAAATGTGTATATTGATAACACTGTGCTCAGTGAAAGGGTAACTTCACTTTTTGGATGCGGCTGCCTAATTATTTGTGATTTGATAAAGAGAGTGACAGTATAAGACACATAAAGCAACATAACCTGTCAATATGATTGATGTACCTTCACAGGATAAACAATGTAGTTATTGAAACTAGGATGTTTTAGCAAAGTATTTTCTACATAAACTGAGCACATAATAATACTAGAGCATGAAGAGCATTTCATAAATAAAATCGTTAATATAACATATATAAATGTCTCTGAATAAATAGCGGAATTCAAAATCTATAATAATACTTTTGAGATCAGCAGCGACGTTTGAAATGTTTTTAAAGTGTCAAATAACCTGGTAAGTGCGCTAATTCAAATTTTCTGATAAAATATTTTTTGTGCAACCTGTCTGATTCTATCGATGCTTATAACACCGACTGTGATATCTTCAACATGCAATAATAAGCATAAGACGCACATGTATTTGTGAAATACATTGTAACATATAAATATACGATATATTGTTTACAATAGATGTGATAGATAGCAAGATGAGAGAACGGCGTAGAAAAACCAGATTGCTTATTTCAATTTCAAAGTCATAACCCTTCTTCAAATTAAAATTACATCAACGCAAGTAACGGCATTTGCCATAGCATTTGTCACGTTTCATAATGAATACGAAATCCTAACTTTTTCAATTTTTACATAGTAAGCTATTGCATCGCGAAGTCTTAAAACAAAATCTTGGTAAAAACAGAAAGAAATCCAATTTTCCTGGAAAAATAGTGTGATGCACAATAATATGTTTCATGAATTACTATTCACCGCGACTTCGCTCAATCGACTATCAAAATAAACCATCCGTCTTGTTCATTTAAACAATTTGATATGACGCTATTAATCAACGTTTTAGATGAGAGACGTTACATAAATGACTGATCTCTTCTACATTGCCTTTGCCTATGACTTTGTTTTGGAACATAATGCGATATCTTGCTAAGGGGATATTTGAGCTAAAAAAATATGCATTATTAAAATCAACTATGGTTCTCCAGTATAAATCTAAACGTGTTATATAGTATGACCACTAAAATAAAATCATATCATGTACTTAAAAATTAATCATAAGACATTTGTCGAAAGTTAAAAATATCAATATGTGCTTGAATAAAATTATTTTGTAGAGCACAATTCCAAATGTTTGATCGATGTAAACTCTTGTAATTATTATAATGATAGAGTTTTTTTTCAATATTTATATAATTCTGCTAAAATTCATTGGTCAATTTGCTATAATTCACTAGAAATACAAATTGCATTTTACTTTTAACAAATATATTTGCAAGCGTCGCATTGAATCACATGTTGGGGCTCCGATAGAAATCCGTACAGTTTATGATATGACAATCAATATAATTTTAATATAAAAAAATATTATATTAGCCACTACAGAATCGGGTCAATGTTTATATTTGCTGCACTCTATAAACTTCTCTGGTCAATCCTTTATTTGACTCACATCAAGCATTATTTAACTTGATAAAAATGATTTTGTATCTATGTGGTGTGCTGAACTAGTTTTAAACTATTTAATTTTTTTAATCTATTTTAAATTTGGGAAACAAAGAACACATTTCCTTGTTTGATCACTATACTGTTAATTGGCCGATGGCGATATATTTACTTACTTATAGGTGCTGGACATGTATTCTATATATATTTGATATTTGATCAATTATTAATGACAATTAGTTTTATCATGACAAACCACGTTTTGTTGGTTTTTCTGAATATATATGATAAGTGACACAATGGACGCTAGTTTTCCTTATCATACATATCTAAGGCAAAGAATTTGGCTATTACTTTGTCTAAAACCTTACGAAATTTAATGTGTTATCATCGTAAAATGCTTCATGAGCTAAAAAAGATACTGGTGTCGCACTTTTCGAAAAATGATGAAACAAAATGCCTAATCAATCGTATCTTTTAGCGACTTTTGTCATCCTTGGCCTCGATCACTAAACATAAAAAAGTATCATTAATTTATTTTATTCATTTATTTTATTTATTATTTTGTAGATGTTCAACAAATAAATATTGTGACAGCAACATTGCAATATTAAAATAGAAGCTGTATATTCACAAAATGGTAACACAAATACTTGTTGAATAATACAAGGATAATCCGTGAAAGCTCGAGTTTATTTTTCTTACGTAAAAAAGCAACCGATACTGTGACATACAAAGTAAGACTTGTTAATGCATTTAATAACAATGATAACATGATACTTATATAATTGCAGTTTAATAAGCACAAGGTAAAAACACACAACCATCTTTATTGGTTGCCCTTTTTACTAAGAATCGCTTTAATTCACGTTTGAAACGAAAGTAAATAAAAATGTTGTTGACTTCTTCAACAATAGAGCTCGATTTGACAAACATTTTTTTTGTTTTTGGAGATTTTTATTTGCATTTGTTTTATAAAACAAGACATATTGAAACACACTGTACGCCACTTCGCATTCTTACAGACATTCATTCATTCGACAAAACACTCATTCACTCGACAAAACACAAGATTACAAAGTTTGGGTGACGCAGCACCACTTTATGAAGGAAACACATACGAGTGACGCAGCACCCTTTACTCTTACATAATCATTTCATCTATAATATTGCGCATACAAAAAAAATCAAAGATATATTGAGGCTATCAAGCATAAAACAATATATTTAACATTCATTCTAACTTTAGTCATATGACAAACCATACTGTACACTTTCATTAATTAAGGCAGTGTGGAGAGCCCACTTTGACTCAAATTCTATATGTCTACTGTATTTCTTTTCACTAAGGATTCTTAGAAACAGCTCAATTTTTAAATTC
>LQRL01151682.1:12331-31903 GCA_001703475.1 Hydroides elegans
ATTTTATCATTTGCGCCGTGTTCAAATTAAGCATAAACATGAAAATATTCATTTGGTTAAACTACATTTGTATCTTACATGCTAATAAAAAGGAAACATTCAATCAAATTCAACAGCTAAGCATATGTTAAATAAACACACTAACAATATTTTTCCTATTTAGAAATCATATTTATGTTGTCTATATATATATTTAAGACTAAGCAGCTGCATTAAAACTTAATAGTAGAGTAGGCGTATCACAGGCCAACAACTTGAACTGCCTGTGCTAATGTAGAGTAAAGTTCAGAGTTGTAGCAAAAACAGCAATCGCACAGAGAATGTTATCTCCATCGCCTATCTACAACACAGCTGGCCCTATCCGTCTTCCGTACAATACACTAACTATCAGTGACATAAGATAACAATGGAACTTAACAATTTGTTCTGGGAAATGTTTCTCTTATAGAAGCACTTCCTTGCTTGCAACTTCTTTCAGAACAGAACAAAGATTTTGTTACAAAATGATTATTTGATAATTTGGAGTAAAAGTAAAAAACGAGATCTTGTACAATTCGTATTGTTCTACACATAAAGCGACAATATTTTTCATAGATTGAATATATTTATAAATATCTTTGAATTTATATCATTTACATAATCTTACACACTATATAGTGTGGAAAGGAAAAGGATTACAATTACAAAACCAACGCTGTTGGAAAATAAAAGTAGTATAATTCAAATGAAAGAAAATGGATATTATAATATACTATTTTGATGTGGCAAATCATATAATTATTCCTTAGATCAATCATGAAAATAGTAGTTATTGTTCTATATTTACATATTATTAACAGTATGGCTCTTCATGTAAAATTTAGATATATGATTGAACAAAGACTTCTTCCACCTCTTCATACAGCAGTTCATGAGGGCGATATGGATAATGTTAAATCAATTCTCAAAACTATCGAACCTCGTAGAAATCAGCGGGCTCAACTTAATGAAATATGTATCGAGTTTACCCCTTTGGATATTGCAATCGCAAATCAAAACGAGGCTATTGTGCATCTTCTTCTGCAACAGCCTGGGATACATGTTAATAGACTTCCAGGTCAAGGTCATCCTCCTTTGCTCCGCGCCGCTGCCTTGCCATCATCGGCCATCATGCAGGTGTTGCTGCAAATTCCAGACCTCGACATCAACTATAAGTCAACGGATGGTTATACTGCCCTCCGCGTCGCATGTCGATTCGGTCACGCTGAGAACATGAGGCACATTCTGGGATGTGGCAATATTGAAACGGAATTTGTGGATTGGGCCGGTGAGACGTTTGCACACGTGGCATGTAAATATGGGCATGTCGATTGTCTACGCGTGTTAGTGCGTCATAATATATTTGCATATGATGTCGAAGACAAACAGGGGATCAATCCTATTGAACGTGCATGTCGTTGCAACCAAGTCAATATAGCGCGGTATTTTGCTGCAAACGTCGAGATTATAGCACCTACCCTTGATATCAAAGCGCAAAGTGAACAGCGATTTATCTGCGAATGCATTCTTGTTGCATGTCGCTATGGTCATGCTGGTATGGTTGACATTCTACAAAAATATGTTAAATGGGAGGAAAACAAAGAGGAACTGTACAGGTGTATTCAAGTATCATTACAATATAATAAAGTAATAACAGCCAAAGTACTTCTATTAGAAATTTCAAATTTATTAAACAAAAACAGTAACTCATTAAAAACCGAGCAATTAGAGTCACTGTGGTCTGGCGCTCTCAAGTCAGGAAATGAATTTGTTATCACGAAAATGTATGAAATGTGGCGATTTGTATCAAATGATTTCCAAAGTATGAAACAACAGCATTTTCGACTACTTTGTAAGAGCTATGAAATACATTCGCAAGATGAATTCGAAAATGGCTGTTCTATGCTTTATCATGCAATCCGATTAGGCATACCGGATCAGGTTCATTTCATTTTTCAATATTTTCCAAAGTGCTCACCAAAGGATATGTTACGCTACATTGTGGCAAACACAGACATTGACCCTATGTGTATTTCTCATAAACACAAAATCATATCAGAAATATTGTATAAATATAACCCAGATTCACAGTCAGCCCAAGCGACCGAATGCAAAAAATGGTACCATGAATCACAAACAATGTCAACAAAGTTACTCACAACTCAGTCAACCGTAACAAAAACAAACGCTGTAGTACATCTGAATAACGCAAAACGTCAACTGGCAGAACTGTCTAAGCAGAGCCAAAAGGTAAAAATCATCATTTGCGAAACAATGGATATCATCGCACATGAGGTGTCAAAACGAAACCCGATTTTCTCCATGAAGCCAATGTTGGTTGGAAGCCAAAAGGAAAACACACGTCCTTTTCTTCCAAATGAATTTGACTTTTTGCTTATTTTAGCAAACCTCCAGCCACTTATAGATATAAACAAATCAGTTGCGGGAGTTATGTTTGGGCACACAGTGTTAAAGAAAACTATTCCAGAGCACTTAAAGAGCCTCTTGCCAATCAATGATGCAAAGCAAATATGCAATGTTAGGGTGCTTAAAGAGGTCAAGCAATTAGTTAGTGATGCAATTAATTGTTTAGTCAAAGAGAAACGCTTTCAGAAATGCATCAAATTTCACCCAAATTATTATCTGGACACCAATGTACCTTCCCTTAACATAACTTGGCACGACCCCGTGTTAAAAGACATGAACATTAAAATTGATCTTGTGCCCGCACTTTATTTCCCAGGTTTTAATATGCCATACCATGTCGTGTCAGCGAATTGCAATTTCTATGTATTATTTAAAAAAACATTATCTAGAACACAAAACGGCACCTTGTTTCCAATAGCTGTGAATGAGGCTGAGAGTGAGCTGCTGCACCGTCTTCCACAAAACGCAATAGATGGTTTCAAATTCGCTAAGGCACTGCGAGTAGGTCATTTGTATCCATCAGACATTACTAATTTGCTTATGTACGATGCAACACATCTCGAGGATTTCTTGACGACTTATATGCTGAAAACCTCACTTTTCTTCTTTGTGTTGTGTCCGAAATCGGAATTTGATTCTTTAGAATCTTGTCAATGGACTTTCTTGATATTCAAGCATTTTGAGCTGCGATTGATTAGGGGAATTTTTCCCAACTTTTTCGGTACACCTCGAACACCAATAATGTTTCCACACCCAAGTGATGAACTATTGTACTGTATCGAGCCCCTAGACGAACCAGATGACACCAAACGCGCTTGCTGTTTCAAACGAGCCAAGTTACTTCACATCACGCGCTATATACTGGACATGTTGACTGAATTCTGCTCACAGGAAGTCGATTCATTCGATGCTGAACGGCTATCAGAGCTTGCCCAAAGAGCTGCGGATGCGCAACCACAAATATCAAGGGAATGGTTCGAACGGAATACACAATGGACTCATCAGAAACAGGATCAACCAGCATCTTCCCCTACACCGCAAACCAACAATACTGATGACGGACAGTCCAAGGTTATGATAACGAATCCCCAGCGGGATCACTTCCACAATACAACGCGATCAATATGCATGATTTTAGAAAAGATTTGAAAAGGTAAAATGTAAAACAAAACGAATGGAATTAAAGGCCGGATACCGAACTATTCAAAGCTAACCACTACATTTAGTTAAGGATATGAGTGTTCAAATAATGACGTAACCACCATTGTGCAATGCCAAACTGTAACTGCAAGTTCCATGTCAGCGCTGAATAGTAATTTGAGAATACTTGTAGTGAATACTTGATGTTTTATTATTGTAATGACGATGTGCTTGTGTTGAGGAAATTACATAAACCGTAACTTATTAATCGTTATTTTTAAGAGCGCATCGAATTCAAAAGCATCTCAGCAGTCATCAACAGCTGATAATTGCCTGAAATAACCTTTTGAATATGTTCATTAATATTTGGTTATTGTGTTGAACGCTGTGTGTGGACTAACAACACTTTTTAAACGTTTAATTACATATCCTTGTCATCGCATATGCCTTTACCTTTTATAAAATATATTTTGTTGAGTTACATAACATCAACTTGTATTTCTTGATTAATGTTATTGATTGCATGCTGATTATGTGATGTAAAATGTGAATACGCCACGAGATTGAATATTGACGGCAAATATCAAACGCTGCCAGTTCAATCTGGGCGAATCCAAAGAGTGAGTTCAGATTTGCTTGATTTTAAAAAGGAGAGAATGTATCAAAAAGATGTCATTTATATTAAAAATATATATTTTATCATCTCCTCATATTTTGTAAGTATCGAAATGCTAGCAGTCATTCTTTTTAGATTGTATCAAATATCACATGAAAAACATGACAGCTCGTTTATGCTGATTGTAAATAAAGCTATATTGATTATTTGTCCCTTACATTCCTTTAATTCGATCATATTTTGATATGGTTATTGTTATATTTACTCCGTGTGCCTTAAGAATTAACCAAATATTATTTGAAAATATAGCATTACAATATAGCATTGAAATATAACCATTATAAACTTTCGTATGTAGTCCTTGTTGTCAAGGTAAACTTGATCCTGTAGGTTAATTATCATCAGAATGCTAATTCATATATATTTTTCATTATTAAAATCATGCGATATATTAGTAGTGCATAGATTAATTAACAACCAAGTTTATCGTGTGCCAATTTGGACATGTGCAACAAGTACCATTACAGATGATGGCTCCCTATATTCACCATCTACCAAACAATTTCATAGAATGTTCGAATTAATATAGATACAAGATGATATATGTTGACCTTTTTATGACAAAGCATAACCACTATTCAAAAATATATTGAATTATTAAATGGCATTTTTTTATATGAAACGATTTATTACAAACATCAAACAATATATGAATTATTTTCAAGGCAACGCACGTTCATTTATTTGCAAGTTCTAGGGATAAAGAACTAACTATCATTAGTTAATATTGACTGGCCAATGCAAATATCTAACTATGGCTATGTAAAGTTATTTTGCCATTAAAATTAAGATAACTTTCGAATATACCGGGGACAGTGAAGCCATTTGTCAAAACAGTTTTTTCTGCGTCTTATACTGTTCTGTGAAACTGTTGCCTCGGTCCGCAAACTTATCTGACCTGGATCACAAACTTATCGCAAGGCATGAGTTTCAATATGAAATATTTGAGCACCTAAAGCCAACCTGTAACTTTAAACTAAATGGGATATTTGAACATTTGAACATAGAACAACGATAGAGCATGATATAACTAGTTGAACTTAGTTAACTAAGTTGAATTTAAGGTATGGTCAATGAAGCAACAAGGTTTCCATGTTTTGTTTCTGATACATGAGTGAACCGTTTTTTTTTTAATTACACCCAAACTTTTGTCGTTAGACTTTTCAACCAAGTCCCCTGTTTTGGATGCAGGCACAATGTCTGTAATGACCATGCCAGCTGTTAAGAAATGCATCGGCTTATTCCGAACTGAAGGGCTCAATGTGACCCTCGGGTAAATTGTAAGGTCAATGATTCAACTAGATATTGGAGGGTGTTCTCACGGTTAGGGCCCACCATGACAACAAGTCAAAAAATACATAAAGGAGCGGATTTATTTCCGATTTATATTAAGATGAACAAGTGCCTTGTCTTACGACCATTCTCAATTATTATCAACATGAGGTACAGATTTATCTAAAATATATCAACCAATGACAGACATATAGACGGACAGGGTATGATGCTATATCCATCCGAGTTTCAAACGTGTGAGGTACTAAGGGGTACGCTTTAAATTATCATTATTTGATGTTGTATACATTAGTGTTTTTGTTCATTCAATAAATGATATGTGTACACAGACAAATGAGTTTTCTAATCAATTAATCGAATCCAATGTCTCGATTGAAAGTTATTATTAACGTTTCCTATTGCTCTATATAAACTTGAAAGTTTTTAGTTAACAAACCCTCTTTAAAGACTGTTTATTTCAAAGTAAACCTTAAGAGCACGTTATCATAACGTATGATTTGTTATATATGTCATAAGTTGAAATATGAGACCAGATATGGAGACATTGATTAGTAAACGCTTGGCATTGATAAAATTTGATAGATAAACGAGTAGCTAAGTCTTATTGAAATATTCCAAACGTAACTGTGAGTTTGACTGGCAACGAAATATAATAATACTTCATATGTTTTAGGAAAAGATTGGAATTTATTGCCCGCGGGAAGTGGAATGCGCAGACCGAAGGCGCAGCCTGAGGTCTGCCAATTCCACTTCCCAAGGGCAATAAATTCCAATCTTTTCCTAAAACATATGAAGTATTATTTTTATTACATGTTTTTAACCAATTGATTTGTTCAAAATGATTTTTTTTTTCATACAAAAGATATTTGATCTAAATTGTTATTCATTCGCTTAAGCCAAACGACGCACGTCTATTTAATGATGTCACTAATGTGCAAACGAAAAAGTTCTTCATTTTTCTGTTTTGAAGTATTAACTGAACTTCAGAATTTCAAATACATTTTATAGTATTACTTCAAATATGTGTTTTCAATATCTAAAATGTTTTCAGCAAGAAAATATCAAACAAACTTTTCATTTTCAAAAATGCGTTCGCCTATTGATTTATCATAGCATGAAGTTTCATCAATGAGCAACACACGTGACGCAATATCGTAGACAATTCGTAGTAAAAACACGTGCTTTCTGGGCGTGGTTTAATAGTGTTTATGTATGAAGCAACAACTGGAAAAATACCGAAAATTTATTGCCCGCAAATTTTCACTGTGTTTATTACCAACACAATCCGGCAGACATTTAATAAAGCCAGTTATGAAATATAAGTGACATTGAGTGATAAGGATACGTAGGAGCATTTAATTATTTTTTTAGTAAATTATAAAATGTAGACCGGGTTAAGGACATTTCGACGGGGGACATTTTGAACTGGATTCGTCATGAAGTGCTCACTAGTGTAATTGTATGCATGGCTCATCTTTTGACTCTATTTTATTTGACAGTATTTTATGTAAACACTATATTTGCCCAACAATAGCGTCCTTCGTGTGAAAAATATAAGCAAATAGAAAAGAACGGAAGGATCTTATAGGTTAAGGACACTTTTAATTACAAATCTTATATGGATATCTAATGCAAAGCATTCGAAACCCAGTTTTCCTAGTTTTAACAAAAACTGTATAATTGTAACTGAGTTAACCAGATAAAAATACAGTTAAACCATTTCGAACCCAATTGTCGATAGCGATTTATTTAGTTGTTTAGCCGTTAAGCATTTTAGGTGTATAGCCGTTTATGTGTTTAGTCGTTCAGGCGTTTATGTATCTTGTTATGCATTGTTTGATGCAGATGCAATTAGATATGAATATAGACATAGCACTTCGCATCAAACGATGCAGTTTAACCCATATAATACCAGCGTGTAAACACTATGGTATTCAAAAATACTATAAAACTTCATAATAAAGAAATGAGATTAACGAAGCATAGCGGACAATATCCCTTTCATATAACAAGCCGGAGGCGCAAGCATTTTTTTTTTCAAAAATCAATTCACCATTGAGCTATTGAAATACCCTGGATTTCAGTCTTACCTGGTGTTCTCGCTTAAGCTAAAGTTTACACTGGTCCTCCGGACTATTAACTGGTCTGACCTTAACATAAATTCCACGGCCTCAAGCGCGACCTTCTTCTGTTCAACATGCGCTGTCCAAATTGAGCTCGCGCGGGAATAATTTTGAAAACGAATGTAAGCCCCGAAAGGTGAGAACCGAAGGCGCGGGCAATTTCTTTTTGGTTATTGTTGAGAAATATATTCGATTAATATGAGTTGTGAAAAGTCTAATTCGAGATACTTCCTAAGTGTCTCTCTGGCAGATAGTACACCGGTTGTGAACGACCACTTTTCCTTTCGTTTACCAACTAAATCCGTATCGAATCGATCCTCGTGATAAAAACATCATCAATATATTGCCTCAAAACAAAGCCGAATAACTCTACATGCTTGTATACAATAATGTATTGTAGCAGAGGCTTGTTCTTTGATTCAGTTGCAAGTTCATTTTGATGTTTAACATTATTGTTTTGGATTAGGTATTAGGCAATTAGTTGACAAAAAAACATCTTCCATATTGCTTTAGGTTTTATTTTTGAAATGCGTTTTATGGTTTCTTACAGTGGTAAGTGCTAAAATTTATATATCCGTTTTTTTTATTCATAGTTTATTGCTTAACACTATTGGTTTGACATGATTCATTTTTTTATGTAACCCAACTGTATTTTTATACACATATGTTATTCAATAAGGTGCTTGGTTACGCATTTTGTCGAGTGTGAGCATATAATTCGAAGCAATGTGTGTGGTTTGCAAAAGTACCTTTTAGTGTTTTTTTCCCTTTCTGTAAAACGTCAAATCTTTGACTTGTACAGCATACCTGTATGTTCAATCTTGACAATGTGAAAATCCGTTTCAGTTAAATGATTGAATTTCGACTTTTATTTATTGATCATGGCTTTAAAATATCATCGATTCCATAATATCAAATAACTTTTTATGCTATATAATTCGAAAAAAATCCTAAAAGGTGTTCTCTTCCTGTTCTCTACCTGCTGCTGGCTTAGAAATTTTGAGCAAATTCTTTCTAGTTTTGGAGATCTGAAAAATTTCAGGAGCAACCTAACGTAATTTATTGACTTTCTTGGTGTATATAATTAGGAATTGCATAAAAAATATATATAATTTGCTACAAATGTGTATGATAGGTAATTCAGTTATAATCAGCAGCTGATTTTTTGCACAAAATAGTCTTTCACTGTTCCACCTGGCTAAGAAAAAGAGTCCGACTGGCCTGTAACAAATGATCAATTTCTCGCAGCATTTTCATGTTTTAAACATAATTATTTTAGGAGTTGCTCGTGAAATTATGTTTAATGTGATTTCATCACCTTTAAAGCACGCTTTTAATGTGTTCTTCATTCAAGTTTCATGTCTGAACACTTTTTATTCTAAAACAAAGGGCAATAAGGCAATGTCAAATGTACATTTATTTATTTTTACAGCTTCAACATTTTTGTCAAATAAACAAACAGAATGAAATCTAACAAAATCATATTGGAAAGTGCTTCCTAGTGATTGTTTCGGGTCGGTCAAATTATATATGACTTAGCATTTTTTAATTTAACTATGATGTTTAATTGGATTTTGTTAATGTGTTATTAATCTACTCTCATATTTCATGGTTCAACATTAGTAACTTTCAACCAACAGTTTTTTACTTGTACATCGTTCATAAAAAGACGTTTTGGTAAAACAATGCCACAACATTACAAAAAACAGTAAATAGTAAATATCAGTAAATGTGTAATATATGTTCATGCAATTCTTATATGTCAAAATCTCAAGCATTTTATATGGTTCGGTAGTGTTGTAAAAATTTCATTTTGAAGAATAATAATTGTGGGTATTAAAGAGTTCTATGTGATGTCGGCAGATAACAATTTTATTTCTTTTATGAGAGGCTTGATAATTAATCTTGTTATATCTGTTTATAAACAGATGATTTCGTGATCTGAAATTCGAAACAACATGGTAGGTATAAGGTGTACATTACAGTGTTGATCTAGTTTAATTTCAAAGACCTGCATCTAAATTTAACCTCGGTAAACATATATTCAACAATTGGAATAAAACTAAGAAAGCCCATAAATAAAGTCTGAATGAAGTTATGAGTAGCTTGTCTCACTTGAGGGCGCGGTTACGTTTAAGCAAATTACTAGCAAAGATTCACATAAAAACATGCAGTTTTTAAAACATCACACTGTTTTGCTTTAACGCAAACGTGGCCTCAAGGTGTACCATGATAAAAAGATAGATAGAATATAACGAGAGTAAATTAGCTAAATTTAAGAGACATTATTACTAGGAACATAGACAAATTTAAAACATTATAAAAAACAAATAAATGAACATGTTAGTTGCCAAAGATACGATACCTTAGCGATGTATTCCTCTTTACACAATTCTCAACAAACTTAATCTGCGTGATGAAATGCTAATTTAAACAAGATTTTGGCCAGGACTACAAACAAAAACCCCCACTCAATTCTGCTTTGGATATATAAACAGGGTTTAAAATATATTTGATTTATATCACACACTTATATATTTATTAGAAATGTCTTTAAGAAGTTATAAGTCTGACATTTAGGACACCTTCGAATTCTATCATGGATTACTTATGTTCAGAATAAAAGAACATGCGTTTAATATAAATATATATGCACATATTTATTAAAAGCAAAATCAGTAATGTCAACACGATTAAATTATAAATCCGTAATTTATGATAGGTCAATGATAATATAAGTGTTATAAGTGTTCTAGTGAAAAAATTAATGATATGCTGAAGGCATTGATTTAAAGTGGCCATCCAAATAGTTTCAGTCCATAAAGTATCTCCCAGTCAAGTTTTCAGAATGGACACAGGACCCAACAAGTTTCAACCCAAAAAGTGTCAAATCTGGAAACGATCGGATTTTGGAAAGTGTCACTATATAAAACTTCCTTAGTGTCTAGCAAAGATTTAAAGGTTGTATTATATAGGTTTTATAATCTATCGAAAATGAAATCTAATCATTATCTAACACACAGCAAAATTATTACTTATATATTCATGCAATTCCTATATGTCAAAATCTCCAGTGTTTTATATAGTTTGGTAGTGTTATAAATATGTCATTTTGAAAAAAAATAAATGTTGTATTAAAGAGTTCAATGCAATGGCGGCTGATAACAATTTTATTTCTTTTATCAGATGCTTGATGATAACTCTTGTTATATTTGTTTATAAACAGCTGATTTCGTGATCTGAAATGTATAACAACATGGTTGGTATAAGGTGTGTATTACAATGATGATCTATTTTATTTTCAAAGATCTGCATCCGCATTAAACTCGGTAAGACATATGTTCAACGATTGGAATACAACAAAGAAAGCATAGTCTGAATGAAATTATTAGTTGCTGGTCCCACTTCAGGGCGTTTATGCAAAAAAAACAAGCGCTTTTTTTAAAGAGACCTGTTTTTTGGCTATTATTAAATTACAAATTTGACATAAAAACAGTATAGTAAAACTTTTTCTTTGAAAATGTATTTTTCTTGTTGTAAACGTAGTGTAAAGTTGTATCATGAAAAAACCATAGATAAATTTAAAACGACAAAAGAAGCAAATACATGAACATGTTACTGCCAAAAATACAATACTTCAGCTATGTATTCCACAATTCTAAAACTCAAAATCTACGACTAGGACTACGAAAAACAATATCCCACTTTATTTGGCTTTGGATATATAACTAGGGTTTAAAATAAATTTGCTATATATCACGCACTCAAATATCTCTTACAAATATCTATTAGAAATTCTTAGTCTGAAATTTAGGACACCTTCAGATTTTATCATAGAGACAAATGCTCAGAATATATGCCCGTATTTATCAAAAGCTAAATCAGTATTGAGTAGAGTAATGACTAAATAAACAATCAGTAATTGAGAATAGATCAAGTATCAAATTGGTGTTATAAGTGTTATAGTAAACAAGTTTATCACATGCTGAATGCATGGGAATATAATGTATCCTCTCTACTAAAAGTTTCCTTCAATAAATTTTTGTCGAGAAAGCTTCCTTAAATGACAACATGGGTCTTAAAGTGTCCATCCAAACCGTTTCAGCCAATTATGTTTTCCTCACGTCAGGTTTTCAAAATGGACATAGGACCCAACAAGTTTCAACCCAAAAAGTGTCAAACCTTGAAACAATTTGATTTTGTAAAGTGTTAATATATAAAACTTCATTTGTTCTAGTTTTCTTTTTTTCACAATGAATATATATTTCTAATAAATAAACTCATCGATTTACCTTCACATCAACATTCAGTTTAGAAAAAACAATATCCTGCAAAGGTCTACATTAAAAGCATTCATTCCACTGAAGGTAAACATAAAAGAGTTATTTAAAGCAATTATGATGTTGAAACGAGGGATAACTGATATAATTGTTTTAGGCAAACAATTTTTTGGGTTACACTGTGGTGAATACTGTTATTTTTTGAAACTTATTGTAGGAAACGTTTTTGGCAGACACTTGTTGCACCGGATTCGTTGGTGTTTGTTAAAGAGGAGCAAGGTTATAATGTGTCATAAAACAGCAACATCGGTATTTATTATGCACTTCAAATTCGACCTTCACATTCAGTGTTGTAGTGTTATCGCATCATCACCATAAACACTTCACTATAGCTGATTTGACAGCATATACTTACATAGATTGCAAACGGTTTCGAGTATTATTATATGTAGTTTAAATTTATGTCAAACACTAATCTGTATATTTTGTTTGATGCAATTTAAGAACAATCTACAATTACAACATCTGCATATGTTTGTGGATTGTAAAACCGTAAACAGATAATATTTTAATATACTAGATATCATGATTGGAATATTAATATTTCCTATCCAATTCTAATCTAAATTCGAAATGATTCAAGGATCATTAATTACATGATAAAAATGATAGATAGCTTCAACGAAAACATAATAAAATAATGAATCATATGCCTTTCTTTAAAATGATCATGACACTAGTATCCATAGTTGTGTTGTATATACATTTTAGTAACAATATGGCTCAGTAATTTTCATGATAAAATAAATAAGATAATTCGTATATAAACACATCATATGACTGTTCGTTTAAATAAGTATGAAGCAAGTTTTCATTATTTTGGCATTTATTAATTTAATCACCAATATGGCTTACTTTGTGAAAATTCGATATATGATTGAACAAAAACTTATGCCACCCCTTCATACAGCAGTTTATGACTGTAATATCGATAATGTAAAATCAATTCTTAAAACTATCGAAACTTGTCGTGATCAGCTGCATCAACTCAATGCAATATGCCTCCGATGGACCCCTCTGGATATTGCAATTGCAACGCAAAACGAGGATATTGTGCGTCTTCTCTTGCAAGAGCCCAGGATACATGTTAATGAACTGCCAGGTCAAGGTATTCATCCATTGCTCCGTGCCGCCTCCTTGCCATCATCGACCATCATGCAGGCGCTGCTGCAACCTCCCGACATCGATGTCAACTGTCAGTCAATAGATGGCAATACTGCTCTCCGCCACGCATGTCGATTCGGTCACGCTGAGAACATGAGGCTGCTTCTAGGATGTGATAATATTAACACGGATTCTGTGGATTGGGCCGGCGAGACGCTGTCACACGTGGCATGCCGAAATGGGCATGTCAATTGTCTACGCGTAGTAGTGCATCATAATTGTTTTGCATATGATGTAAAAGACAAAAGAGGGTTCAATCCTATTGAACTTGCATGTCAACATAACCAAATCAATATAGTGCGTTATTTCCTTGCGAATTTTGATCGCTTTTCACCAACACTGGATATTAAAGGAAAAGGTGGACAGGAGTTAATCTACCAATGCATTTACACTGCATCTCGCACTGGTCGATTGTCTACGCGTGTTAGTGCATCATAATATATTTGCATGTGGCGTCGAAAATAAACAAGGGCTCAATCCTTTTGAACTAGCATGTCTTTACAACCAAGTAAATATAGCGCGGTATTTTGTTGCAAACGTCGAGATTATAGCACCGAACCTTGATATCAAAGCGCAAAGTGGACAGCGATTTATCTGCAAATGCATTCATGTTGCATGTCGCAATGGTCATGCTGGCATGGTTGACATTCTACAAAAAATGTTAAATGGGAGGAGAACAAGGAGGAACTGTACAGGTGTATTCAAGTATCATTACAATATAATAAAATAATAACAGCCAAAGTACTTCTACTAGAAATGTCACATTTATTACACAAAAACTGCAACTCATTTAAAACCGAACAATTAGAGTCACTGTGGTGTGTCGCTCTCAAGCCAAGAAATGAATTTGTTATCAAAAAAAATGTATGAAATGTGGCGATTTGTATCAAATGATTTCCAAAATGTGAAACAACAACATTTTCAACTACTTTGTAAGAGCTATGAAACACATTCGCAAGATGAATTCGAAAATGGCTGTACTGTTCTCTATCATGCAATCCGATTAGGCATACCGGATCAGGTTCATTTCATTTTTCGATATTTTTCAAAGTGCTCACCAAAGGATATGTTCCGCCGCATTGAGGCAGACACAGACATTGACCCTCTGTTCATTTCCCATAAACACAAAATAATATCAGAAATACTGTATAAATATACCCCACAATTACAGTCAGGCCAAGAGACCGAATGCGAAAAATGGTACAGTGAATCACAAACAATGTCAACAAAGTTACAAACAACTCAGTCACCCGTAACAAAAACGAACGGTTTTGTACATCTGAATGACGTCAAAAGTCAACTGGCAGACATGTCTAAGCAGAGCCAAAAGGTTAAAATCATAATTTGTGAAACCATGGATATAATTGCCCATGAGATGTCTAAAAGAAACCCGATCGTCGCAGTGAAACCTATGCTAGTTGGAAGTCAGAGGGAAAACACGCGACCTTTTCTGCCGAATGAATTTGACTTTTTGCTTTTGTTAACATCCCTCCAATCAATTGTAAATATAAACCAATCAAATATAGGAGTTATGTTTGGCCATATAATGTTAAAAGAAAATTTACCGCAGTACATAATGGATTTTTTGTCAAGCGATGGTACAAAACATATAGACCACAACAGGGTGCTTAATGAGGTCAAACAAGCAGTCACTGATGCTGTTATTTATTTGGTCACGCAAAAGCGCCTCGATCCGGAATTCAATTCATTAGAATATTGTCAATGGACTTTCCTTATATTCAAGCATCTCGAACTACGGTTGATTAGGGGTATTCTTCCTAATTTTCTCGGTACACATCGAACACCAATGATGGCTCCAACACAATATGATGAAATATTGTAGTGTCATGAGCCCCTAGACGAGCCAGATGACACTAAGCGTGCTTGTTGTTTCAAATGAGCCAAGCTTCTTCACATCACGCACAATATACTGGACATGTTGGCTGAGTTCTGCTCTCAGGAAGTCGATTCATTCGATGCTGAACGGCTATCACAGCTGGCCCAAAGAGCTGCGGATGCGCAACCACCTATATCAAGCGAATGGTTCGAAAGGAATACACCTAGGGCTCATCAAAAGCAGGATCAACCATCATCTTCCCCTACACAACACAAAAGAAATGCACAAAGGGCTCATCACAAGCAGGATAAACCAGCATATGCCCCTACGCAACACGCCTTAAATACTGAGACTATGACAACGAATCCCCAGCGGAATCACTATCACAACGCAACGCAATCAGTGTGTATGATTTTAGGAAAGATTTGAAAAGGATAATAGGAATCAACACAAATGGATTTTACGGCCGGATACCGAACTATTCAAAGCTAACCACATCATTTAGTTGATAATATGGATGTTAAAATAATGACGTAACTGCCATCGTAGAATGCCGAACTGTAACTACAAGTTCATTGTCAGCGCTAAATAGTATTTTGATAAGACTTGATGTGAATACTTGATGTTTTATCTTTGTAATAATTTGACGATGTGCTTGTATTGAGGTAATTCCATAAACCGTAACATATAAATCGTTATTTTTATGAGCGCATCGAATTCAAAAGCATCTCAGCAGACATGAACGGCAGATTATTGCATGATAAAACTACGTTGCCTGAGGACTAACAATACTTTTTAAACGTTAAATTTCATAACCTTGTCATCACATATGCTTATTACGCTGGTTTTTCCGGTTCGGTTGTTTTTTTCGTTGATTACTACGGAATTGGTTATTCCGTTCAATGCTGCGTGTGGAATACAAACACTATTTCAACGTTTAATTAAATAGCCTTGTCATCATATATGATTCACCTTTTATAAAGATATATTTTGTATTGCATGTACCTATAGTCTAATACAATTGATTGTATGTATATTATTTTATGTTAAATTCCAATACACCACGAGATTGAATATTGACGGGAAATATCATACGCTGCCAGTCCAATCTGGACGAAACTGAAGGATGATTTCAGATCAGACTGACAAAGTGTTATATTTCCCTTCAATGATGAATCGAATAGTGTATATTTATTGCATACCTTTTATGAAGACTACATTTATCAAGTTGTATGTTTATGCAAAGAAACATTTGCCAACCAAAGAATTTAAATATAACATTGACCAGTGACACAAGAGACCATTAATCGTTTGAAAATTAAAATGAAACACGAAAATGAAAATATCTGAAATGATTTAATAATTATTTTAGCCGAACAAAAATATGAAAATGTGAAAATGCATCACCCTATATGCTGTACAACTTAAGAAAATAATGTGTACTTGCACGTAGAAACACTAGCTACGAATTCAATCAAGATTCCTAAAGGCGTCGTAACATATCTCAATATTTTTTAGAAAACTAAATGCTCAAATGTGTATTTTTACAGGAACACATTCATCTGTTACAAGTGAGATAATGAATCTTGCTGACCCGAACACGGTCTCCATAGCAACCATAGGGAATCAAAGTTATTAGCTCAAATGCCTATAATGATGAAGCACAAGAAATATTTAACATTCAATTTTACCAAAACATATAAATAATTTAAACACAATACAAAATGATAAGTGAAAAGAAATATATATGTATATGAATTATTACAAAGATAACACACAACGCGTCGTACCAGTATTCGCAAATTCTATTAATAAATCACTAAATAACATTAGTTAATAAAAGATAGTCCGGTAAAATATCCAGCTATAGCTATATTAAGTGACTTTGGCATTGAAATAGAAATAACTTTCAAATATATCTTGGACGAAAAGCCATATGTCAATACAGACACAATACATTGCGTCTAATGTTGTTTTTATTTTTTTGTAAATGTCGCCTTAGTCCCAAAGGCATCACTGACCTGGATCCAAATTTAATCGAAAAGTATAATTTCAATTTAAAATATTTGAGCACCTGAGAACCAACATTTAACCTTAAAGTAAATGGCACCTTGAAACAATAAAACATATATCATCGACAGAGCATGATAACAATAGGTTGTGTTATGTTGGAAGGCAAAACATGCCAATCATCGTTAAATATGAATGGATTATAAGCAAACAAAAGTTACATCCTTACATCCTATCAATCACTATGTTTTGATACGTATTCCAAACCCAAACGTGTAAATCACTTTTCTGAATCATAAGAACGATTTTAAGATACATAAATAAGGACGTACGCAAAGATTTATTACCTGATATGGCAAACCACCGTATTATAGGTTCAAGCACGATCTCTTCTACCACTAGCATCTTCATTATCACTACCTTCATATAGAATTTCTGAAATAGAAACATCATCTAACCTCATATATTGAGGCACATATTGTTTTACCTGTCAACCTATCTGCCTATCTATATAAGAATCTGATTCAGCCAGCACATTATATTTTTTTGCAATAGAAAATGATTTTCGGAACATATTCATACACATCCAATTTGAAACGCCTTCCAGTGTCCTGGCACATTCAAATTGAGACTGTTAGAACATCGAAAACACAAAGAACACACGTAAACAATATACGTTATTCAAATAAAAGCATGCAAAATGATAGGATTGGTCATTTGGGGTTATGATCTTATTTCAAGCATCAAACACTATCATTTGAGCTAACGCTAGCAGCCTCTTAAAGAGAAGGTCATCTTAAAAAATGGTCCGAAAAAAGTGTAACTGCATATTCATGTCTTATGTGTCATTCGTCTATATTTAAAATCACCACTAGATACATGATCCATTTATGAATAGCATGACTATATAAAATGTCAACTATTAACAATGATTTTTTGCCATTTTTATTATCAAATGTCGTATTGATATAGTGTTGGTAATATTTAGGTTATGTGTTATGTAGGTTAACTATATATTTTCTAAAACCAAAACGCCAATTTTCGGATAGAATAAGACACCCGTACTGTAGATATTGTATTTTACACAAAACTTTGTGGGATGACTTTCATTAGCTGTTAATAACAAGGATGAGTCCACTCTATCATTTTCATTTGGCACTGGCTGACAAAGAAATGACTATGGCATTATTATGAATTTACGGAATGATAGTTTTGATTCATTCTGTCTAAAAATTGACTTTTCTTTGAGCAAAACGTATATACTGTGTCTCCTCTCATTTTAAATCATAACAGCCAATATATATTTTGTCGATTATTTTATGTTTCCATATTTGGATGCGAATAAACAATACTTGGGTACCTGATGGGTACCTAACATCATCTCACTCGGCAAGACGTCCAAAAACGAGAGGACGACCTAATTTGGGCCCATATGTAAGTTTTCCGGCGTTGCGTGGGAACAAGCCTCAGCGTGGGAATTTATCTCGAGGTATTTTACAATGCACTAAGGAATTGAAATATGCCTCGCGTGGTAATATACCTCAGTACCAGTCGATGTCTGTTCTACAAAGGGATTAGAGATGGGGTGCTGTGTTTGTTTAATGTACGAATGCTTCTCAAATAAAAATATTTTAGATGATTCAATATTAATAAAACTATTTTATGTCGATAATATTATTTGTCGATTTCTGAAATATAGCAAATAATAAGATATATGCCTCATCAATGTAACGTATATTTAAATCAACTATTATTATCGATTTGCGAGGTACTGTGGTATATTAACGCTGTTTTACAGGGCTATTTTTAATGGTTTGTGGGCTTCAAATGAAAACAGCGGGCCGAATGTTACATTTGAGCCCGCTTAATTTGGTTTCAAATGAAAACGGCCCGCTTGCTTGTTTCAAATTATATGTTTTCCCCATAAATGCTATAATTTTTATTTGCAACGGCGTTTCACTTGGTTATTATCTAATATTTGATAAACATTAACTGTTACATTAAAGATGGCTATTCTAAGTTGAAGAATAAGTGGCAAAATACATAAAGCAAATCTAAAACTTAGAAGGGACATCGATGGGATTCGAACCTGGGTTGCAAAACATTAAACTTCGCTGTCAAGCACCTTAACCACTAGACCATAGGAATGTGTTGAATTGGTACTTTTAAATAGCAATTATAATTTAAAAATCAATAATTGGTAAAACAATGCAATATGCTAATGAGATGCCAGTGCGTACCCGTATAAGGTAAATCGATATTAAAATGAGTATGATTGTGCTCAAGTCTCACTGCAATCGGGAAAAAGTTGTCACCGATGAATTCATCAGATATCTTAGTTATTTTGTCGATTTCATATATTGTGAAGTTATAATCCAAAAATATGTTTTATAAAATTCCAGAATTTCTGTATATCAAGTTAAAAAGAATAAATAAAGACAGGGAAAACAATTTTCGATGTGCCTTTACTTGGGTTCGAACCTTGGATTCATGGATCCTAGCCAATTAGCAATCTACATGCGTTTCAAATCGAGCTCAACTAGG
>LQRL01151682.1:32145-45111 GCA_001703475.1 Hydroides elegans
CAAGTGCGAATGACGCAAAAACATGAAAACCCAACGCTCTAACTAACTGAGCTAACGTGGGTAACTGCTTTTGATACGCGAAATTAATGTGTTTAAATAGATAATTCTTCATAGAAGATATGTAATAAAAGGAGGAACACGAAATATTGTCAATTTAAAGTTAGTATAATTCATTAAAAAAATAGCGTGTTTATTAAGTCGAAGTGGACAAATGTGTGTACCTCTTAAATCAATAATAATAGTAATCACATTGTTTTAACGGGCGTTAATGATATTTGAGTCCCTCAGTTTCCATTTGAAGCCCTTTTTTATCATTTGAATCCCTCACATAATCATTAACGCCCGCTAAAACAACGTGATTGGTATAATATATTCTTATAATTAAACTACATTTTCAATGTATTAGTATAATGTTTAATGGCGGTTAATAATTTCGCTTGGACTCATCACCTTATAACAAGTCCGAAACCGATTGCAATTAAAATAAAATATATGTAGGTAAACCCGTGAACAGCAATGGCAATTACTGTTGGATCATGGGTATCTTTGATAAAAAAATATAGCCGAAAGAAATTATTGGCTCTTAATTTCCTTACAAATGTATTTAGTCTATGATTAAATGAAAGCATTTCAAATCATTTCGTACTTTAAGCTAAGCAATCACATACCAATATATTATTTCCAGCTTGCAATTCATATTGAAAATGTTGAACATATTTTGAGACGTACCTTATTAATAAGCAACGCAAGCACATTACAAACAGCGGGTTATGTCACAATAATATTGATCTGATATATTTATTTAGATACATGCATGATCAGCGCAGTTATTTCTAAATGAAAAAGTGATTAAGATATATTGTTTCGTCATTGAATGTACATTTCTGTGATTTATATCTTTAGATTAGAAAAAGTATGTATTTTACAGGAAACCAATTTCAATGATTATATATGATAATGCGTTAACACGCATGCTTAATCATACAACTTGTGAAACAAATTGTTTTTGGATATTTTGTCTTGGTGACCTATCAGTGTTGTTTGAGGGGTTTTGTGGCTACAATATCGCGGGATGCCCGATGTTGACTAACCATCACAACGCCCGGTCCAATTAGGTTATCTTACTTCCTTACAATGAGGAAACCATGCCATAATAAATGAAAACAAAGTGCGAAAAAATTAAACTTAAAAATAGTTTTTATCCATTCCGTCTGAATAAAATGTGTTTTCCTAAAGTGCAGGTCTGAGTTCAAGGTAAACTACTTAAGTTAAGACTTAAGTTAAGACTAAAGTCTTCCATCATGCACTTGAAGAGTGCGGTAAGTAACCGCACGCCGCCTAGTGTGCGCACACATTGTGGAATCACATATAAAGATGCCGAGGAATGCCAATAGCCATAGTTCGTCTACCCAACCAGTAAGACTTATTGATACACCATGTAATCATTATCTATGCATCACTTTACAATGACTCTCTCTGGTTACGACATCAGCTCAAACTGAAAGCCGTTAAGAATTTGAAATGATCTTCAGATTTCGAAGTAGAGCAAATCCATCGTCATCATCGGATGCAAAGTACTAGACTGCATTTAGTTTCGTCTTTAACATTCAGCGGTTATAGTTTTTTTAATAAAGTATGAATTCAAATCGACAATTTTTGTGCGATTTCAAATTTGATTTAAAATCGTTCTCCTAATTTTAAAATCGAGATGAATGTGATCATTAGCAAACATTTAAAGGTTGTATAGTATAGGTTTTAAATCTATCAAAATGAAATCTAATCATTATCTAACATGCAGCAAAAATGATTTCTTACAATTTCTTGTTCATGCAATTCCTAGATGTTAAAATCTCAAGCATTTTATATTGTTTGGTAGTGTTAAAATGATTTCCTTTTGAAGAATAATAAATGTGTGTATTAAAGAGATCTATGTGATGTTATGAATGAAGTTATGAGTTGCTGGTCTCCCTTTAGGGTGCGGTAACGTTTAAGCAAATTACAAGCAAATATTGACATAAAAACATGCAGTTTAGTCACACTTTTTTTGATTTAATGTAAACGTGGCTTCAAGGTGTAACATTATGAAAAAGATAGATAAAATATGTAGAGAGTAATTGAGCTAGCCTTAAGAGAAATTCTCAATAGGAACATAGACAAATTTAAAACAATATAAGACGCAAATAAATGAACATATTAGTTGCACAAGTTACGATATCTCAGCGGTGTATTCCACTTTGCACAATTCTCAAAAATCTTAATATGCGTGATGAAATGCTAATTTTAAAAAGATTTTGGCCAGGACTACAAACAAAAACATCCCAATCAATTCTGCATTGGATAAATAAACAGGGTTTTAAATATATTTGATTTATATCACACACTTACATATTTATTAGAAATGTCTTTCAGAAGCTATCAGTCTGAAATTTAGGACACCTTCGAGTTCAATCATGGATTACTTATGTTCAGAATAAAACAACATGCGTTTAATATAAGTCTATATGCGCATATTTATTAAAAGCAAAATCAGTAATGTCAACAAGATTAAATGATAAATCAGTAATTTATAATAGGTCAAAGATAATATAAGTGTTATAAGTGTTATAGTGAAAAGATTAATCATATGCTCAAAGCATTGATTTTAAGTGCCCATCCAAATAGCTGTATATCATCGATTTACCTTCACATCAACATCATAAAATCCATATTGATGTTGCAAAAGATGGATAGCTGATATACAATTTGTTAAGCGAACACAGCTTTTGGATGTACACTTTGTTGTTATTAATTGTCATTTTTTGAAACTTTATGGTAGGAAACGTTTTAGGCGCACCCTTGTTCCATCGAATTTGTTGTTGTATGTTGAAGAAGATCAATGATAAAATGTGTCATAAAACAGCGACATCGGTATTTATCATGCACTTTAAATTAGACCTTCACATTCAGTGATTAGGTGTTATCGCCTCATTGCTCTAAACACTTCTCTATAGCTGGTTTGACAGCATATACTTACACAGATTGCGAATGGTGTCGAATATTCTAATATGGCGTTTAATTTAATGTCATACAATAATTTGTATATTTCGTTTGATGTGTTTTAGCAACTCTCTACACCTACAATATCTGCATATGTCTGTGGATTATAAAACCGTAAACAGATTATATTTTAATATACTGGATATTTTAATTGAAATATTAATGTTTCCTATCCAATCTAAATTCAAAATGATTCAAGGAGCATTATTTACATGATAAAAATGATGGATAGCTTCAACGAAAAAATAATAAAATAATGAATCATATGACTTACCTTTAAAATGATAATGAAACTAGTATATTTATAATTATGTTATATATTCATTTAATGAACAATATGGCTTTTCATGTAAAAATTCGTTATATGATCGAACAGAGACATATGCCACCCCTTCATACAGCAGTTCATGACGGCGATGTAGATAATATTAAATCGATTCTTAAAACCATTGAAACCTGTAAAGATCAGCGGCATCAACTTAATGAAATATGCCTCAAAGTGACCCCTCTGGATATTGCAATCGCAATTCAAAACGCGGATATTGTGCGTCTTCTTCTGCAACAGCCTGGGATACATGTAAATAGAATGCCAGGTCAAGGTTATCCTCCTTTAATCCGCGCCGCCTCATTGCCATCATCTGCCATCATGCAGGCACTGCTGCAACATCCCGACATTGATGTCAACTATCATACAAAGAATGGCACTACTGCTCTCTTCGTCGCATGTATGTACGGTCAAGCTGAGAACATGAGGCTGCTTCTGGGATGTGACAATATTAAAACAGACATTTTTGATTGGTTAGGTGAGACGCTGTCACACGTTGCATGTAAATATGGGCATGTCGATTGATTCGCGTATTAGTGCAACATAATATATTTGCATATGATGTCGAAAACAAAAGAGGGGTCAATCCGATTGAATCGGCATGTGAACACAACCAAGTAAATGTAGTCCGGCATTTCATTGAAACCGTTGATTGTATCACACCAACACTGGATATTGAAGGAAGAGTTGGACATCGATTTATCTGTAAATGCATTCGTGCGGCATGCCGAAAAGGGAACGCTTGCACTGTTGCTCTTCTGACTAAATATGTAGCATGGGAGAATGAAAAGGTGGAACTGCATATGTGTATTCAAGAATCATTACAAAATAATAGATTGATAACTTCCAATTTACTTTTATTAGAAATGTCACAATTATTAGCAGATAATTGTAACTCATTTAAGAGTGAAGTTATAGAGTCACTAAGGTCTGACGCTCTTAAGTCAGAAAGTGAATATATTATCCAGTACATTTATGAAAAGTGGCGATTTGTATCAAATAATTTCAAAGATGTGAAACAACAACATTTTCAACTACTTTGTGAGAGCTATGAAATACATAAATGTCTGAGTAGAAACAAAGGGAAACGGTGAAAATCATCATTTGCAAAACAATGGATATCATTGCCTTTGAGATGTCTAAAAGAAACCCTTTATTCGCCGTGAAACCTATGTTAGTTGGAAGTCAAAAAGAGAACACACGACGTTTTCTTCCAAATGAATTTGACCTTTTGCTTTTTTAACACACCTCCAGTCACTTATAAGTATAAATAAATCAAATTGTGGAGTTATGTTTTGGCACATAGTGTTAATGAAATCTCTTCCAGAGCACACAATGAATATTTTGTCACGCGATGGTACTAACCAAATAGACAACAAAAAGGTTCTTAATGAGATCAAGCAATTAGTAAGTGATACAGTAATTCATTTAGTCGAGAGGAAGCGCTTCAACAAATGCATCAAAATTCACCCGAATTTATATCTGGACAATAATGTTCCTTCTTTGAACCTTACTTGGCAAGGCAGCGTGTTCAAAGACATGGAAATCAAAATCGATCTAGTGCCCGCACTTCACTTCCCTGATTTCAATTTGCCATACAGTGTTGTATCAGCAGATTGCGATTTCTACTTATTATTTTAAAAACATTATCAATAAAGCATGTGGGTACCTTGTTTCCAGTAGCTGTAAATGATGCTGAGGCTGAGCTACTTCAGCGTCTACCACACAACGCCATAGCCGGTTTCATTTTTGCTAAGGCACTGCGAGTAGGTTATTTGTATTCATCAGACATTACCCATTTGTTAGAGCACGATGCCACGCATCTGGAGGATTTCGTGACGACTTATATGCTGAAAACGTCACTTTTCTTTTTTGTGTTGTGTCTAGATTTGGAATTCAATTCTTTACAAGAATATCAATGGACTTTCTTGATATTCAAGCATCTCGAACTACGACTGATTAGGGGTATTCTTCCAAACTTTTTCGGTACACATCGAGCACCATTTATGCATTCAGGACAATATGACGAAATATTGTATTGTCATGATCCTCTAGACGAACCAGATAACACCAAGCGCAGTTGTTGTTTCAAACGTGCCAAGCTTCTTCACATCACGCACTATATTCTGCAGATGTTGACTGCATTCTGCTCACAGGAAGTCGACTCCTTCGATGCTGCACATCTTACAGATTTGGCCAAAAGAGCCGCGGATGCGCAGCCACCAATATCAAGCGATTGGTTTGAACGGAATACACCAAGGACCCATCGAAAGCAGGATCAACCAACTTTTACCCCTTCAAAACAAACTCAAAATGTTGATGCCGGACAGTCTATATCCATGCAAATGAATTCACAAAACATCAGAAGGCGACTGAAATGTATGATTTTATAAATTGTTTGAAGGGTAACATGCAAATTTAATATGAGCAGTCTTGAACCTTATTATAACACACCTCACTTCTTAGTTTGGATTGGAATAGCCTCTCATATTTAATTCGTGAATATAAATACAAAGACGAAATTTAATACTAAATGGTGTCAAACCTTCGCCTTTAATGTCTAGTTTGATACTATATAGATATATGAATTAATATAAGAGCAAATTTATTGTGTGATGCTGATGTGTTTAGCAAAGGTTAACCATTACTTATAAACCAAGACATATACGAGTACATTTAATTGGCATTCACGAATACATAGAATTGTGACAAGGGCAACATGTTATTAACAAATAATTTCAAGGTTAAAGTGATTTGTAATGCTATATACCTTATCAAATAAAAATATACATATAATATATTGATATATGCATTTGTGTTTTAAAAAGCTAACTATAATTTGTCGATTGTAATATTTAACATTATTGAAGCAGCAATTATTCACAAATATCGCCTTTTAATGTTTGAGCTTGCGAAAAGAAATTATTTGGTTTATATAATAAGTGAACGAGATGGTTATTCGGTAAAATCTTTTCTATGAACTAAACATTGTTTCAACTTTAAATAACATTTCCTTGTTTGACATGTATTTAATTAGATGTTTACAATATCAATTTAACAAATGTTTGCAAAACAGATATTTGTATAAAACGAAAGGTAACTGAATCAAATGTATACAAGTAATAGAATCTATTTTAAAAGGCATTATAAAAATATAACTTTAATATGAAACGTTATTGTATCGATTCACACTAGCTTCTTGCTTTCATATTAAGCAATTAAATATTTATTGATTACATTTAATCAATGTTACATCATCAGAAATAAATATCCGAGCTTGGTCAAAAGAGCTTCGATAGCACAGCCATCGATATCAAGCAAGGGAACTTGTTGTCGTTCTTAGTAAAGGGGCTGGCCAAAAAATAAGCAAACGTGAGACGGGACGTGAGTTCGAATTTCAGTAAATTAAGTGCATATTGCAGATGTATTGCATGTTCTAAATAATATAGCATTGTAAGAAATTCACCCCACAAGTTGCAAATTAAATCGCGAATGAAACTATTGTTTTATGTATATAAAACAGACATTAAATACATTATGATTTCTTTTACTTCATTGTAAATTGCGGTATTTTATTTTTTTAAACGTTTAATATTTTGAATTAAAATATTAAAAATGTATAACTTACACGGATAATGCGCTATGCTATTAATTAAATAGCAAGTCGATACGAATATATCCTGACGCGATGCACATAAAGTTGTATAAGGCTGTTCACTTATATAAAATATTGATAAAAAGAAACAATTTCGCTAAGATTAGTCATTGGCTGTGAGTCAATATTTATGCAAGCAGTCTAAAATCCCAACGATCATCTAAACAACAACAAACAAAAAGACGAAATATATGACATATATAACACATAACATATAAATAAAATATTTGAGTAAATACAGTAGGAGCCACTACTCATAAAGAACTAAACAATTGAAAGGGAAATATGCTGCATGCTTGAAATGATTGTATCCCGAATGAGAATTCACCATTTAAAAAGAAAAACTATATGCTAGATTGCATTTTGTTTGACTTGAATGTTAAATAGTTCAGTTTTCCCTCGTTCAAGTTATTTACAATGCAAGACTCACACCAACATGATAACATGCTAAAGATTTTTCATTACCAAACTATCGATATTTACCCATTTCCATCTCAGGGGTTTGAAAATATCTTGGATGCAGAGATTCTGGATTGTTTGGAAGATATCCTGGAAGTAAAGTAAAAACAAACCGTAAATCTAACCAGAATGATAGTTGTAATGTACAGTGTTGCTAAAGTTGTTAAGAGATTTTGTTGTTAAAGTTGTTAAAGTTGTTTAGAGATTTTCCATGGCGATTGAATACAGAAGTGACATATTGGAGTGCATAATATTTGAAACATAGGGCTTTACTTATGAGTATCAGATCATTCCAAAATACTTTGTAAATAAATCGATACATAAAAATGATCATAGTTGTCTACTGCAAAAAACTTGAATATTCAGGGAAACGTTTTTGCCTGATAACTGTCTACTATTTTAACAACTAATTATATGATTTCATTTAAGGATTTCATCACTATACAAAAGCAAAACAAAATATGTGTCTTTGCATCCCACCAAATTGCTTTTTGATATAAATATATGGTGATTTGTCTAAATTGTATCAAATGCCACATCAACGCAATATCACTGATGATTTTACTCACTGTAAACAATGTTTTTTCTCACGCATTCGGTTATATTTGTATTTTAATTTCCGTCCCATATGCCTTCGAAATCAACCTTATATTATCGTTGAATATAAGAATCCATAATGCAACATAATGATTATTTGACATAAAATGTTACCTTTTCATTCATTGTTCTCAAAATATACTTGATTTTGTAGGCAAATGTGTTGCAAAAAATGCATTTCATGATATTCATTAAAAATCCTCATACTTAAATCGGTATACATAGTGTTTGCCTATCACGTGTATTGCGTGACCGCATGGGACGCAACCGTTGGTGCAACAAGTACTATTTTAGATGTTGGCTCCCTGTATTCAACATCCAGGTATAATCTAAAAGGATGCAATTAAATCGTCTTCTAATCAATGGTGATATATGAATGTATATATTTACTATTTGCATTTTATTGGTAAACAAGTTCATATAGAACTCGTTCACATTAATTCACGACATGCTATTCATTACAAATATCAGCCAATGTTTATCTGTGTAAAACTGTCAGCTTCTTATTATAACTATTTAATTATGATTATAATACACATGAATTAACTTCCAAATAAACAGTAAAACCATATCTAGGAATCGTCTTCGCTGCTTATACAATTCTGTGAAAATATCGCCTCGGTCCCCAAACTCATCAGACATTTACAAACCATCAGACATTTATATAAATAGCAATTTACAAGGATAATACTTAGTTTCAACATCATTTCAAACTTTAAGCATTTTTGAATCCTGATTGCTACCGGTTTGTATGTAAACAAGTTACTCATGCACATTCTCTCAGCGAGGGTGATCGTATCAAGCAAGCGCGTGAGCGCGAAGACTATTAACCTCTGCATTATCCAACTTCGTCGAGCCGTGGAACAGCGTATCGTCAGAATCGTAGATATAATAGATTGCACGGATTGCAGAGAAATCACAAAAAAATCCACAAGTTTTTTTTCCGTTCTTTCACGCAACCATCCCGTTCGCAAAGGGCCATGAATGGTCATGGTAACAACACGACAGACGACAATCGTCTAGAAAGTGCATGTTTGATTTCCAGGTTGACCTTATTGATTGGTGGAAATTGCGCTCGAATAGTGCGTTGAGGTAGCACACACCTCTTTCTATGCTCATTTTGGAATCCTTATGGATATAGCGGGGAATTATAATATATTAAGTGTGTATCCAAAACCAATTTGTAAACACAGTTAATTGAAGTACTAAACAATAACAATATAAATAGCAATTTACAAGGATAATACTTAGTTTCAACATAATTACAAACTCAAGCATTTTCTAATCCAAATTGCACCTGGTTTGTATGTCAATATCTAAAGTGTGTCTTCGAAAACAGTACAGCTAATCGATTTTCCAAACAATAACAAAATAAACATAAATTTATAAGGAAAATTGTTTTTTCGAATATTTCAGTCCAAACTTTGCTGGCACGGCCATGCACCCCGCATCGGACAAAATTCCGTATCACCTGATAGTCCAAAGGAAGACGGGTCGTAAAACAAGATAGTAATTTTAAGGGCCAATTGATTTTTTGATTTCTAAATAAATGAAGAAGTATTAAATGTTCTAGATGCTTGGCAAATGTGGCAACTTTAGAATCACATGACAAGTATTAGACTGGAGGTTTGTTTTATGCATTCAGCAGTATCTTCTCAAGTGCTATTTCCAATCGGGATTTTTGGGGGATTTTAAAATTTTATTTGAAACGGTTCTAAGTATTTCCTTTTAAAAACCCCATACACTGCAACAATCAAAAGTCGATATGTTCATGAATTGTCATGGAGGCTGTTTAATCTATCTAAACGAATTTCCAGCAAGTTTATTGTAGTGTTGGGTTATACAGATTTATTTTCAAAATAAATATATGTAAGAAGAAGGTTCCATGCGTTATCGGCTGATAAAACAGGCCGTTTTTTATTAGAAGTAATTAGCAAATCTTTCTTTTATGTATATTTTATATTATATATATCATATCTGGTTTGACATGGTCATTTCATATTCTTAAATGATACATACATTGTAGTATAAATTCTGCATCACAATGTTGATCTATTTTATTTTCATTCATCTAGATCTACATGTAATTCAAAATCGGCCAAACAAACTTTAAGCAATATAGATCAAACAATGAAAGCCCATGATCATTGTCTGAATAAACCTGTTGAAACAGAGGCCAGTTGAAACAGAGGCCTTAAGGCCTCAGTTGCATTTAAGCAAAAATGGCTTATGATTAATATCAATATTCACATAAAATACACAGATTAAACATCGTTTCTTCTGAATCTTTTTTTCTTAAATGTATACGCAGCCTTAATCAACCTAATATGAGGAGGTGGAATTGTTAGATAAATAATATATGTTTTCAAATGGCTATATTATGAAAAAGCTATGAATAAATTTATAGAGATATAATTATGCAAATGTAAAGAGAAAATGTTTTAGAAACATTAACAAAGTCAAACAAAATCAAACATAACAAACCTGTACATGTATATGTATGTTGGCAAAACACTCAACTGTACATCCCACTTTGCAAAAAGCTCAACATTCACACTATAAGTGATTAAAACAAAATGTTACCGGATTTTAGGGGTGGACACCGCATAACATCCCGATTCATTGGATTTGGCTATAGAGAGAAGGTTTGACATATATTCTCTATTTATCACACACCATAATATGTATTTGAATGAAATGAAAACAATAGTTTAATCCTACAATATAATTATTTACAATATACAGCTGTTTTTATTACACTTTTCCTTAAAGAAAATGTTTTATCTAAGATTTAGTACACCGTCAATTTTTTTCCATATTTCACACAATGTCAGATTTAAAAAAAAGTGAAAATTTGGTCAAGAATAACATTTGAAAATACATGCCGAATACACTTTATAGTTATGCATTGTTTGCTAAAGAGGTTTGAATAAGTGACTAAAAGCTGCCATAAAAAATCAACATTAGTATTTATCATGTACTTTAAATCCCGATCTTCACTTTCAGCGAGATACGGTTATCTACCACATCACTGTAGACACTTCATGTAGGTGATTTGACAGCACATTCTTACATAGAGTGCAGATGGTTTCGAGTTTTATAATATGGCGTTTAATTTAATGTCAAACAATAATCGTGGATTATAAAACATTATAAAACAGATATCATTTTAATATATTGGATATCATAATTGAAATATTAATGTTTCCTATCCAATCTAAATTCAAAATGATTCAAGGAGCATTATTTACATGATAAAAATGATGGATAGCTGACGAAAACATAATACAATAATGAATCTAACTTTAAAATGATAATGAAACTAGTATTTATATTTATGTTATATATTCATGTAATGAACAAGATGTCTTTTCATGTAAAAATTCGATATATGATCGAACAAAGACTTATGCCACCCCTTCATACAGCAGTTCATGACGGCGATGTAGATAATATTAAATCGATTCTTAAAACCATTGAAACCTGTAAAGATCAGCGGCATCAACTCAATGAAATATGCCTCAATTCTACCCCTTGGGACATTGCTATTGCAATTCAAAACGCGGATATTGTGCGTCTTCTTCTGCAACAGCCCGGGATACATGTTAACCAACTGCCAGGTCAAGGTTATCCTCCTTTATTCCGCGCTGCCTCCTTGCCATTATCGGCCATCATGCAGGCGCTGCTGCAACATCCCGACATTGACATCAACTATCAGTCAAAGGATGGCTATACTGCTCTCCGCGTCGCATGTCGATTCGGTCACGCTGAGAACATGAGGATGCTTCTGGGATGTGACAATATTAAAAAAGCTGTTTGGATTGGACCGGTGAAACGCTTACACACATGGCATGTAAACATTGACATGTCGATTGTCTACGCGTGTTAGTGCATTATAATTTATTTGCATATCACGCATTCGACAATTATGGTCAATATCCTATTGAACATGCATGTGGATACAACCAAGTCAATATAGTGCGGTATTTCATTGCAAACGTGGACAATATCGCACCGACACTGGATATTAAAGGAAACGACGGACAGCGGTTTATTTGCGAATGCATTCGTGTGGCATGCCGACAAGGCAACGCTGAAATTGTTGCTCTTCTAACAAAATATGTAGAATGGGAGAATAGAAAGAAGACACTGTATGTGTGTATTCAGGAATCTTTGCAAAATAATAGATTTATTACTGCCAAAGTACTTCTATTAGAAATGTCACATTTATTACACAAAAAAATATAAATCATTTAAAACCGAACACTTAGAGTCACTGTGGTCTAGCGCTCTCAAGTCAGGAAATGAATTTATTATCAAGAACATTTATGAAATGTGGCGATTGATATCAAATGATTTCAAACATGTGAAACAACAACATTTTCAACTACTTTGTAAGAGCTATGAAACACATTCGCAAGATGAATTAGAAAATGGATGTACTGTTCTCTATCATGCGATCCGTTTAGGCATACCTGATCAGGTTCATTTCATGTTTCATTTTTTTCCAAAGTACTCACAAAAGGATATGTTACGCTGCATTGAGGCACACTCAAACATTGACCCTCTGTGTATTGCCCATAAACACAAAATCATATAAAAAATACTGTATAATTATACCCCAGATTTACAGTCACCCCAAGAGACCGAATGCGAAAAATGGTACCGCGAATCACAAACAATGTCAACAAAGTTACTCAAAACTCAGTCATTCGTTACAAAAACAAACGCTGTAGAAGATCTGAATAACGTCAAAGGACAAATGGTAAAAATGTCTAAACAGAGCCAAAAGGTAAAATCATCATTTGCAAAACAATAGATATAATCGCGCATGAAGTGTCAAAACGAAACCCGATTTTCGCCATAAAACCTATCTTGGTTGGAAGTCAAAATG
>LQRL01151720.1:6819-43312 GCA_001703475.1 Hydroides elegans
CTTTATCATATCTCACACTAGAAAATATAGAATATAAACTCAAATCACTTTTTGTGACCGTCCTCGGTTAAACGCTAGAAAATATAGAATATAAACTCAAATCACTTTTTGTGACCGTCCTTGGTTATACTATAATGATTATATCTTAACTAGGTTTTGCACCTTTCGGCTATCGTTTTTTTATTTTATTTGGACATACATTGAAATATACTATTATTCTATTTGAGATAATATTGAGATAATAGTTTATTTTTGCCATCAGATGATTTAAAACAATATGCACGAACATAATTTGCGGAAGTGTGAGTTGCATCATTAATAACGTAATTTAATGAATATTTCCCTGTTAAAACATTTTATATTTCACAGCTTATTCACAACTTATTCCAACGGATTTATTGTGATATAAAAATATTTTTTTATCATATCTCACACTAGAAAATATAGAATATAAACTCAAATCACTTTTTGTGACCGTCCTCGGTTAAACGCTAGAAAATATAGAATATAAACTCAAATCACTTTTTGTGACCGTCCTTGGTTATACTATAATGATTATATCTTAACTAGGTTTTGCACCTTTCGGCTATCGTTTTTTTATTTTATTTGGACATACATTGAAATATACTATTATTCTATTTGAGATAATATTGAGATAATAGTTTATTTTTGCCATCAGATGTTTTAAAACAATATGCACGAACATAATTTGCCAAATCAATCGTCAGAAAGTAAATAAAAGTATCATACCCATACTGATTGTCCATCATAATATATTGAATCTATAAATATAATCATATTATAAATGTTTTTGCAGGGAAACCGAAGTAATTGGTTAAAAATTGTTACCCACCCTTTTCGGAAATACAAATGTTTCGTATTCTATTTTCTTTATATTGAGATTTTATCCATGTCGGCCATCGTATTATCGTTTTAATTCTTATTTAAATATTGCTATTAAATAAAAGTTATTGCATAATGATCATGATTTTACCCTTAGGAAACATACATTGAGCGGACAAAGAGGATTTATATAAGGAAAATCACCCCTGTCCGGCCATCGTAATTTTCTGATAGAAAATAAGCGAACAAAAAATGCCGACATGGTTTTTTAAAACGTATATATATTGAACTTTCAAAAATGTATGGTGTCAAGATTTAACAAGCAATGCATACGGAACCCGATTTAGATGGTGTCTCCGGCCGGACTATATAAAGCAGGCACTGATCCAGAAGAAATATAATCGGGGGACTTCAATGGAATAAACTATCAGATCGAATGGCTTGGAGCGACAGTTTATTTTGGGGGTATAATACATTCGATCGAATAAAGGCGCGTTCACGCAAACGAAAAAGCTCGGGAAAAGCACGAAACCCAATATTTTCTAAAGCCACATTTGTATAAAAACTTAGCAATTTATCCCATCTGTTCACGCAAAAATTTAGGATAGTTTTTGCGTGAATGCGGCTTAATAAGAGTGGGGGCACCGTGTCGACCTTTCATAATCGGCGCCTGAATTGGGAACCAGAGGAATATGCAAAGTGATGAGTGTTTCATTTGGGACCTCTTTCTTTTTAAAAATCTATTTCGTACTCAAAGAATTCTTTTTTTTTTCATAGGTGTGTGAGTCGTTTTATACATAATGTATCAATTTTGATTATTGGAAGCATTTATATTGAAAAAAATAAATAACATCGGTACGCTTCATAAACCTATCTTGGAACTTTTATGAAATTTTGTGTTTTTTACTGTTAATTTCTCAATATTTCATGATTATCTTGATAAAAAAGCCAATTTACGCTTGGCCGAAACGGCATTGATATATGTCTTTTCCATTATTACCATTTAACAATCTGCGACGGAGACAAAAAATGACCTAATATGTTTTTGTGAGTACATCATGATTGAATATATATATAGCTTAATGTTGGCTATCAGGTTATGTTTGATCGTGGTTAATCACAATTGCGTCACCAACACTGGATGAAAGTGACGTTTGATTTACGTAGATAACACATATTAAAAGGTAATAAATATCACTATAATGAACTCATAAAGAGCAACTAGATTTGTTTGTATTAAAGGCGTTTTCACGTAATTGAACCCTAATGTTTCGCTTTGATCCTTTGATGATTTCAAAGGAACGAATGATTCCCGTGAAGTCAGACCAGACATGAATCCAAAAAATATGGAACCCAGGTAGGGGGCGCTTGGGGTTAAGATATAGGGCTTGTTCACATGGGAAGCGACACGCGTTTTAGGCACGGAAATGGAACGGCATTTTGTTCACATGGGACGCGACAGCTGACGATTAATAGACTTTTAACTGTTATTTTCATTTAATGATCACCACAAACGCGAGAGGCGGTGCGGAATCGCCCCTTGCGTTTTTTCACCGCCAGTTGCGGCAAGAAATAACAACTCAACTTGTCTAAGTAAATTGTTTGTTAAAATGTCAAACAGTTACCGTTCTGAGCATGTCGCTTCCCATGTGAACACCTTTTCTTGGGCGATTCTTTAAAAAATGACTAAGTCCTATAAAGAACAAATAAGTAAATTGCCGACTGCCGCGTTTCGTCGCTTCCCGTGTGAACAAGCCCATAAGAGTTTAGAGAGGAAGGCGCCGCGCATGCGACATCTAAATCCGCACCCGTAGACATTCGTTCCGTCGGTATAAGATAAGATGAATGTAAATTGCATGGGACCACTTCCCATGGTGATTAAGTTTGGTAACTATATAATTGCGTATATTAATAATTTACTCAGTTTCCTCTCTCTCATTTTATACATTAAGCATTAGATACAATCTTTGAAGCTACTTGTTCGCCCTTCACTTGTTCGAGCGTCGCCTCTTGCTATATGAACTCATTTCGATTTCAAAATCATGTGCCTATTTGTATTCCCTACCTTACAATGTACCAACATGTTCTCGAATATGAATTGTAGCGCCTTTTGTTAATGTGTTATTTGTTTACTTAATATTGCTTTCTATATGTGTAATTATGAAAGTTTGCATGAGAAAAAAAGAGATCGTGGCTTGGATTAAAAAAAACATAATCAACCAGGTTCACATCTAAATGTACATCCCCATATAGTAGCATTGCCATACTACAATATCTTGCTGGCTATATTGTGTCCAAAACCGATCATTCACATCAGGACAGCAATTAACGAACAAAAGGGATGATAATTGCAACCTTTTTGTGATCCATTGTTCTACGTTTATGTGCACCCCTTAATGAGGACAACCCACTACCCCATATCCAACCGAAATACACTGGATTAAATGGTCAAATGTGTCATCAAGAAAAATATTGTTCATGAGTGGGCGGGAGGGATGAATGGGTACTCATCCGTTAGTATGTGGGTGCAATGTATATATTGTATTTTGGTATATTTTACCTACTTAAATATACTACTGCGAACGCTAACGCGACGTCACGGAAAAAGTCCATGTTTGTGACGTTTATGTTTGAATCCCTGTTCGGAAAAAATAATAATAGCCAACCTAGTAGTTATCAAGCATGGATCAAGAAACAAATTAACCGAGGGCGCAATGGTTTAGAATATCAGATCAATATCAGGAGCAATTTTGTTGTAATGAGGGTGAAGGGGGGTCCTAATACTATGTTCGCAACTTTAATCCGACGTCGCAACAAGAACACCTAGTCAAGCATGTTGTAGGTTAACGGTTCAATGGATGACAGGGTATTACACTTCCGTATTTGTATATATGATGTTCTTCCTACAATTCCAACAATATTTATTTTACATTAGCATCTATTACCAAACCTATTGATAATCTTTGGACAAAATGTGTACCAGGATATTATTAATATTCCTTTAGAAGTCAAGTTTGCTTCATTACATGCGTCTATAGTTTTATCTGATTCAAAAAGATACAACATTACAAAAATGTACTTTTATTGTAACAATAGGATTGTCTCTTGAAAACCTGCTTTCATATGTTGAGTACGATATAAAGTGATAGTCAGATATATCATATGCCCAGCAACTGTTTACATATTCTATTACGTCCGCTGGAAAACGCGTCTGGAGAAACACCATTACTAAGTTCATATTGCAAATAATAATGAGGGCATTTTTGACTTTATGATTTCCTTGTACATAAAATGTTTAAACCGTTGAACCAAGTAGAACTGTCGGGTTTACATACTGAAACGCTTATGGACAGTCTTTCATTTGACCTAGAAGTGTTTTAATAAGGTCGCCATTTTTTAAAAATGTTGATATAAAATCGTAACAGGGGCGCCCGCCGCGCTTGCCCTTAATTTGTTAAACCACGCATGAATCTAAACTCATCTGGCTATGATAGCCAGCACCCAACCTTATTTTCAAGATTGTAAAACTTATTCATTGTCACCGAAACGTGATTTTGAATTAAATAAACTGCTCAGTGCATTAACAGTATATGATCAGGTAATTGAGAAATGATTGATAAATGATTGACAGGTGACACTATTCTGCTTGACAGGTGCACTGAATGCAAAGGTCGAATGAAACGAGATCAGGGTGTGACGCAATAGTCTTGAAAAAAGTTTTTGAAATTATTAAAAGTCTATTATTTTAAACTGGATCATAAAGTGCATTATGTTAAGAGGTTGAAATCGAAACGTGATTTTATAATTACTTAGACTATTTTTACACATATCTAAGAATAAATAGAAAGAGATGCGTTTCGAATTTCATTTCTTGTATTTATATTGTCAGCTAATGTTTTGTTTTGTGAATGAAAAGATAACAGGTAGTTCTATTCTTGGCCAAGCAATCTATTTTGGTTGTCTACCAGTTGATAATAAATGTCATGTTTGATTCTGTGCATAACCACCGGTCTTCTTTACTCTTTGAATGTCAACACATGACAATGATGTCCGTATGTTGAGTTTAGTGGATGCTATTTTTTATCCGGACAGACCATAAACCCACGTTTCGATTAGAAATAGGTCAAGTTCTAGCTGTAATGCGGTCATTAACTTATATGTGGAAGCGTCGGGCGTTCGACTTTCGGGCCATACACAAGTTTGCCTCCTAACTTTAAGATGAAATATTTGAGAAAAGAATGGAAGGGATTGCCTTGGAGCGGAGTTAGTGGAAATATCCATTATGTTGAATGGTGCATTTGCCCTAGAGTCAAACTTGAATGCCTTCATTACACGATGTGAGTAGACAGAGATAGCAAGTTAGTTTTTGAAACACCCTATGTCTTAATGGTGTCATTACGTCATTTGTGTATTTTTTCTGTATCTGCTTCGATATACACCATGTTGCCTTTTCATAACCAAGGTTAGATGAAGATTTTAAAGCTGCTAAAATGATTGTAAATTCGGTACACCTTGAGCATTTTAATCTGACAAAAACATCCACGTATCGTTTCTGATGAAAAAATCAATGACCTATAATCCTGGTTCAAAAACTGATATTCAATACCTCGATCGTTCTTAAAATAGCACAATTACCTCGTTGTACTATACTACACATTTCGTCATTATTTGTTCACATTTTTACACGGCCCATTTTTTTTTCTCAGATTTTTTGTCTCATTTTCAAACTTTTGATTGACACTGGAATAACTTGAGTGCAGACAGGTGCACTAATCGCACGCGCAATGACACAGAAAAAAGAAGAGCCGGTGATGACGCAATGAGGCCTGTTTACCGCGTGTCCATCCGTGCCCCTTCCGCGTGAAATAAGAGCGCCGCCGCCGTTTTTTAGAGCGGTGCACCGTGCGTGTATGCGTTTAGAGGGGGATACCCGATGAGAGAGTTTTGGTGAAACTGTGTTTTTGTTAAATAAATATATTATCGATATGCAGAATCGTATGAGAAAAAGGGAACATCACATGGAAAATAAACGGTAACATATGTTACAGTATATTTGAATACAACAATCATTTTAATATCAGATAATAAGCGTATGCTAATTTAAGGTTATAGATCTCGTTTTGGTATTTCGTCGATCAAATCTCACTATAATCATATAAGGCTATACGTATTTCATCTAAAAATTCATTATGAACATCTACGATCGTTAGAAAACATATAGTACCTGAATGCTTATTCGCCTGATGTTCTTAACATTCTTGTAAATATAAGCAAGATGTGAACATATTCTATATTGTTTCTTACGAAGGATGCGATACATAGATCAGACGCGTTATGGAAATTGACAAATCTTCGAGCCATATTATCATATATCATTGATTATATTCTGTTGTTTTTGAAATGAATATTGACATGTTTATAAATAAAAGTTTTCTCAGTTTTGCCTATTAATGAACAGATTCAAAAATATACTAATAATGGGCCCTTTATCCGACTCAAAATAAACTTCGCCTCTCTGATTTGAAGTGAAGAAATTTATAGTATATTCGTAACAATTAGATTAGGTTAAAAACAAATTACAAAAGAATATATATTTGATCTAGCACAACTATCTTAATTAGTGCAACAAAAAGGTTGTGATATTTACAATTATTAGACGTATTGTCCATACATCTAGTATGTGCCATTTACGTCATGTTGTTAAATTGCTGTATGTTTTACGTCATTGATATTGTTGGATTTCTGTGAAAAAAATAATTACAATTATAACTAATAATTGAGATTTTTTATCTAGCTATTTGTGTGGCACCTCTGCTCAAAATATGTTGAACACCTCACGAGTTGTTCCACAAAAAGGTGCTCCAACCAAAATCCAGCTGGCTTGAAATGTTTTAGAAAATCTTATTCTAGCTTGGCGATTTGTGCACTTTTAAGAACATCTTGTTGATAATTTCTTTATTTTCGCAATAAATAATGCGAATGATTATTTAGAAATTGATTAAACATGCTTACAAATGTCTAAAAAAACGGTTATTTGCAAGATATATGATAGGCCTGAATCTATGATTGGAAAAAGGGAACATATTTTTTGCAACATGTTGATGTTCAAAAAACCATTATTTTGATATGTCTTTCATACAACTGTAATGTTGTTTTAAGGTAATTGTACCACGTTTTTAAAAATGTGTCGTAGGGTACCCTTCGTAAGTGAGACGTCGACCATGCTGGGAGTACGAACTATTTAGACACAAGACAATCCATTTTGCAGCTCACTGACTTTTTTCAAAGCGATCTAATTTCAATAAGCAACTAGTGTGTAAACGAACCTAATAACTTAAGAATGGAATGGGGCTATGTTTTCTTAATGCGGTCACCCTCTTTTTGACAAATTTGACTTTTTTGACATGTCATAAGTCGGGAATTTTTGAATGGATTTCCTGATATTGTGGGTTTATATATTTTTTTTCAAGCTTTCCGAATAACCGTATTCGGAATGGGTTCATGCATAAGAGGAATTTTAAGTTTCTTTTAAAGTATGAAAATTTCAGATTTGAGAATGACGCGAAAAATCCATGTTATATACTGTACTTCTAAAAACCCTTATCACAGAAAACATTGTTTTAAAGACCTAAAATTATACATTTTGAAAACATGAGTATTTTATCATTATTTTTTATACGATTTAGCATAACATTATTTTCTCCTTTAGAAACAAACCATTAATTATGTGACAATGAAATTCATTTAACCCTTTATTTCAAAATCAAATCTAGTTGATATACAAAATTACATGTTTCGATAGTCTGTATAAATGTATCCTTTACAATATTTTGCAGTATCGTTGCCGACATTTATTATGTGCAAATAAGATGAGGAACATGCATTTAAATAAAGAGTATATTTGAAAAGATTCATGTTAAGTTGAAAATTAATTGAAAATGATAATTCAAGTTTAAAAAACGTTAAACTTTGGTCTCTTTTAAAGAATTAAAGATTTGGTGTCACATGATAAACGCAATGCTTCCAAATTCTATATAAAATGATTTCCACAAAAATGCTCATTAAACAGTTAAAAATCATGGTTCATTTATTTATTACATAAAGAGTAAAAAGAACGATTCGTGCAGGATTAGAAAGTATGCCTTGTACGAAATCTTGAACAAAAAATAATTTCTCTTGAGACCAATTATACATTATAAAATCGACGTTTCTATTGTCTGCTTATGGTTTAATATGTAGACTTACACATAAAAGGAACTGTATACTAATTGACTTTAATTGCAGTAAAAGTGGACCACTAAGTACGATTTAAACCAAGGTTCTAAACATGATTATGAATGAACTTGATAAAAAAGACGAAACGTATGACTTGTGGCGGAGCAACATATAATAATTGCATTTGCCTCTAAATCGGAATCGTATACATTAAAATGAATTATTATTAGAACCAAATTGTTACATAAAGATTGTAATGGTAAATCATCCTATTATCAATCAGAATATAGTTGTTTCTGTTCATTTTTGTCTTCGGATTGCGCAACGAATAATGCGTTTTCTATTTTGTTGAGCTACATGTATTTCAAATATTAACCTTATACCTTACAAACACCAAACCTACATGTATAGGCTGAGTTGTCACTTTTAAAAATGGCGATTGAACAGAGGGACGCGGAAAACGCCATAGGGTGTGTTTCCACGGCGGAAAAGACAGGGTGTTTTTTCACTGTTTTCTTTATAGAACTTTCAAAATATTTTAAAAGTCCCATAAAGAAAACAGTGAAAAAACACCCTGTCTTTTCCGCCGTGGAAACATACCCTAAGTCCGAAAGGCATGGCCTCTGCCTATTTATCTATAGACCCGTATATGTAAAAAAAACCTTAGTACGACATATTCCTCATGCCATATATGGAAATTAGCAGCTTTTTTAAAATTTAAATTATGTATAAACGTCATCTTCCGGGCAATATCAGGGATGCAGACTGTCACCAATTACCTCCCATAATGTCTCAATTGTATTAATCATTGATAATTATAATCAACGCGATGAATCGTGTACGAATTATTAGAAATTCAAGGTCAGTTCCATAAAACAATAGATTTTGAACATGCTGTATTTTTCGACACGTGGTTGCCACTAGTGACAGTAGCAAGGCGAGCATCATACAAATATGGATTTTTAGATTTCGATTGAAAACAATGTCCATGCATTTATTCATAAAAAGTATATACATGTATAAAAATCAATATAAATTCATTTAGAAATATATATGATTTCTTCTGGATATTCCATTTCATTCATTCCTATCATGATGCGTTTGCAAAAATAAATTCATGTTTATCAAAAATACCCTTTGCTTTATGCGTTGGTACTTTTCTAGTATAGATATTAATTCTTAAGAGGGGCGAGGGTCAGCCTGGCGGCAGGACCTGGTTGCAAGGGTCCGAAGAAGACTAAGAAGCAAACCCAGCTATAGTTTACAATAAACAAAGTTAGGTTAATAAATATGGCATTATAGGCGAGGTACATTATATTGCCAATTTCCAAATTTTGAACGTTTTTTTTTATAAAATATATTCTGACTGGTTTCCTCGTTTTTTCTTCAAAATAATCGTTTATTGCCGAGAAAATAATTTGCCTCCAATCAACTCTTTAGTCTTTAGTCATTTCTGCTGTCTTGAAAGTAGTGGCGTGATGAAAATATGTTCAATTTATAAAACAATTACTCGTTATTATAAGCAGACATATATAAACTAGACACAATAGTTTTTTTTTAAATATATCTTGTATTTTGCTGCTGTGATTTAATGCGCCAGACATATATAATTTGCTCTTTCTGTAACCTTTATCGCTATAACACTTAAAATAATATGAATAGACATAAGCTAAGATTAACTCTGTTTCATGGAATCAGATAATAGTGATGTCCATTTATTACCATCACAAGAAACATTCTGGATAAAACAAAAGTTGAATAAGGGCACCACGTAAAGGATTCCAATAAATGGATCACTTTATGTAATTATTTCATGTTTGACGTTGTTTTTATAAAGAAAACATAATTCGTGATACCGAATTGCAATATTCTTTCCACAATGCATTATAACCTGTCACAGGCTGGTGTAAAACCTGCCGTCTAAAAAAACCTGCTAATCAAATATACATGAATTATCATAATTCGTTTAACAAGATATCTTTCACTGGTAACTTTTATGTTTGGGTCATGCCTCCCAATTATTTATACACTATATACCACCTAGTCAACATACAATGCAGTAAAAAAAACCTACCCAACAAAACAGTGAGAATACGCTTTTTGGGCTTATAAAAGTGATGGAGGTTTATTTTCATGGACGTTTGTTTTCAATACAACACCGTTTAACCTTTTTAAAAATCCTCAAATTAATAAATAAAGAATACATCTAGCGTTGCTGGAGTTTCATTTTATGCTGAATATTTCTTTAAATGTAACACCGCAAACAATGCCTAAATATTTCCCGACGTAAATTGACGTCAAGGGATGAACAAAAAGAAGTTAATCTTACCGTTTAACGATCTATCTGTTGCGATAATTTTTCGCATGATTAAATAGCAACATGTTAACTACGCATTGTGTGGGATGATGTAGGAAACAGAACCAAATGAAAAAAAGAGCCAAACGATAAGGGACCGCAGTTAGATGCCTCCTAAGAACGGTGTCTGAGATCCGTGATTTACAAGCGAATGCCATGATGTCATATCTCACAAATACTTACGCCGCTTAAGCATCAGGTGACACACGATCGACCTTTAATTATAATTTTATATACCACTCGTCACTCTGCTATTGAAAATGCTATTCATAATGGTCATTGTTATTACCAAACGTGATCCATGATAGCATAAGTAATGCATATTATTTTGTCGAAAAGAAAACAGTTCTGTATTTTTGTTGTTCAAGTAAAAGTATTATGGGTGTATCGTTTATTGGGATCGTTCGCCCTGTGCTCTTAACATTGTAGAGCAAGCACTGGTCGGGTTTCTTTATTTTCAGCCAAGTAAGCCAAGTCAGCCAAGTAAGCCAAAACGTCAGCCAGGAAAAAAGTGATTAAAGAAACAGATCCCGGCTGAAATGGCTTAAATTTTAGGTCAAGGTCAGGTCGAATATAATTCGAAGCATTTTGAACAAAATCCGACGCAAACAACTATAAAATTTGTTGAACTGTTTATTTGGATATATATTGCAATCAAAAAGTCACATTTAAACTTTAAAACATAATTTTAACAAAAAATAAACAAAACGTAAAATCAAAACATTGCATCACGTGACGAATTTCAGCCAGATAAGCCAGCTTCCATCTGGCTGAGGTTTTGGCTGAATTGGCTTACTTGGCTTACTTGGCTGACAATAAAGAAACGCGTTTTTGGCTTACTTGGCTGAATTGGCTGACTTGGCTTACTTGGCTGACAATAAAGAAACACGACCACTGTGTGCCTTCTGCCATGCGTTGGTGCTCAACAGTCTTGCTGTGTCGTTACCAAGGAGACGCGGTTACAAGGTCTCTTAATTTGATGGATTCTGTAAAATTCGAAATGTGAACGTCAATTTAGATTTAAAATATGTTTTGTTGTATTACCAAATAGTACATTTTCAATAATACATTGCAATTTAAATATAATATAAATACTAAATGAGATTTATAATACATTGCAATTTCAATATAATATAAATACTAAATGAGATTTTATTTCAGTAAAATATATAGCTATTTACATGAATAAAATGCTTTAAAACTCAATGTCTGTGTACTTTATACGTTTCGTTTTTGGAAGAAAAAAACATTGATCATTTCTAGAATTCATTAGATAAAGCGACCATCAAAAGTTTTAGTTTGTAATATTAAAACATACAACGTAAATGAAATGAGGGACCAAATAGCGAGTGACAATTTGAACGATTTTGCACCGCATCCCCCTCGGCAAGACGTCCACGGACGTCGAGAGGACGACCTAATTTGGGCACATACGTAAGTTTTCCGAACGTCCTTACTCGTTGCGGACGTAGAAAAGACGTCGCATCGACGTGGCGTCCGAATCGAATGTACGAATGATGTCCTTCGGATGCCGGGACGTAAACAGGTGTCCAGAAAACTTACATATGGGCCCAAATTAGGTCGTCCTCTCGACGTCACGTCCGGATAAGACGTACTATGGACAATCCTTGCCGAGTGGGATACTAAATTACTATTTCTTAATAATGAATATTTGTTGTGCACCTTTTAGGGATAAGTTTCGCATTTCTTACGATCTGGTTCACATTCCCGATGATTAAATTAAGTTAAACATATACATATTGACTTTTACTTGTGAATCACATGTATATGCGATTAATGAACTTTTGAATATGCTAATTGTCCATTGCCATTAACTAAAGCATCACACGCTTTAATTCCGTGCCAGTATATTTTTATAACTTCACAAAAAGGCCGTTACCCTTTGTATATGATCACACAAAGACTCCGTTATAATTGCATTCTTTATGAAACACTTGCTAACCAGTAAGAAAGCCTCAAACTCCCACAACTATGCCACAATTCAGCTTATCATAACCGCATAAGAAAAGGTAGGGCTGCGGCGTAAAGATTATTAATATGATGAAATGAAAAATATTAATACGTTATATTACATATTTCATGACACATTTTGGTCAGTGGAATTCTATGTTAAGCGCTATTGATAATTTTTTTATCAAAGGTTAAACGAACAATGCGTTTAGTTAATATTTTTTATGATAAACATCTAATTCAATTAATGATGTGTGATTTATTTGAGGTGTGGTGACTATTCCGTGATTTCCCGAAAAAGCTATTCGTGTTGTGTGTCCTTTGTTAAATCAAAGCTGACGATAACCTACATGGAAGTGTATCTTGTAAGGCGCGGGGCTATGACATAAATTCATTAAATCTAGTAGAAAATATATATATTTGTGCCTGCCCAAATCGAAACTCAACCCATTAGGACCACCAATTGGATAATATCGACTCGTAATCTTCGCCTCAAATGTTTTGGATGTAACCCCGAATACCCGATAACGCATTTCATATACAAATGTGCTAAGATTGTATAAGTAAATCTACAACCATGTCACCAGGCACGGATCAAGAGTAAATGAACACATGGTGAAGGGGCACTGGTATGTCAGACCAAACGGGGAAGATAGTTTATTCAATATCCGCGCCTGGTCAAAAATCACTTTTTGTTTATATATCAATGCAATTGAGGAGAGCATCTTGATTTTTACGAACACGTGTTTTGAAGAATTACTTGAGACTATGATCGTGTAAGTTATATTTGGACTATAGTACTCTGCTTGTCATAGACACTTGTTTTCTCAATGTTTTTCTATGTTTCATGTTTCTAACCATGCATTTAAAGATGTTCGTAAAACAGATACTCCCTCGTAAACTTCAGATTCCCTATTCTAACGTAATTTGGAGGTGTAACTCTTCTTGGACCAGAGGGAGTAATTACAAGCCAATAATGATATTCTGTTCTATTTATACAACACCTAAGATAGCTCATTAGAGTGGAAGCTAGATCTTCATTCACTAATTATATAATACAATATAATGATATCGGTTAATTCATCATGATCTGTACGTAGCTGGTCAATCGAAAAAGGTGAGGGAAAATTCCAGAAAATGTAATTTTATGTCTGGATTGCCGAGTCTTTTGTTGTTGTCCTTATGGACAAAGGACAACACTGTAAAGGAATTAGAGCCTGGCCACATTGGAAGCTTTTTCTATATTTTATTTCCGAACATACCTATCTTTCAATGTATTCCTTATGGGAAACCAAATAACAACGAGCGGTTAAGTAGCTTTTTACCACTTGTCAGTTCCCATGAGGAATACATTGAAAGACAGGTTAATTTGGAAATAAACAAAAGAAAAAAAAAACTTTCGATGTGGCCAGGCTCCAATTCCTTTCCTGTGTCGTTACGCGAGATATTCGTGGAATTACTCAGCATATTTTATACTTATCTTTAATATATTAAGAATTCCTGTCGAATTAGAAACGTTATTGAGGGACGCGTGCCCCATATGTTAAATTAAAAGTAAACATTTCGTGAAGAAATGCATTATATTTTGGGATTGTGAATCAGGATCGCTCTCTGAATAATAGCCAGAATGCTACACTTTTATTTCAAATCGTTAGTGAACATGGTATGAATACTCAGTAACTCTGTACTAGTGTTGCCATATGCCCTTTCACATATCTGCTGAAAATAGAGCAGTAAGGAATGTAAAAAAATGACATGTTTCGGTCAAAATCCAGATGAGTAAAGAAAAATGCAATATCATGGTTACAAAGCATGTCAATAGTATGAATTTGGATTCCGACTTAATAAGGTGAATCTTATTCCGATGCAATGAATTGGTAATATATTCATAAACAACTGTAGATACATGTATATGATAGCAAATGGCAATTTATATGTTGGTCAATCTCGAATTTGAAATAGCTGTACTTATTATGACAATTTAAAGTTATTGAACGCTATGTCGGTTGTATAAGACCTAATATTTGGTTGAACGATAAAATAAGTATATTTTCAAAGCATGTTAGTTAACAAAATGCATTGTCATGTAATTATTTAAGGATGGATGGACAGCAATATAGTTCAGTTTTATACTTGTTCTACGACTGATTTTTATATAACAATTTAGCTCATATAAATATAAATTTAATTCCCCTTTTTCTCAAAATTACACTTGACAATCAGCTGAGGGAGGAGTCAGGTGTTACGTTATTTTTGACATAAAACTTCAAAGAACCTCTAATAACTGAACCGTCCCTTTTTTCACACATGTCTGCACTGTCAGCGGTTCCGACGTCCCTTTTGTGACGCGTTCGTCACTTACACTTTATTAAAGGCAATTATGTCTTTAGTATCTTTTCATCTTGAATAAAATTTGGTAAGTTAAGTATATAATGCACAGCAGGAGTGACGGCAAAGTGACGTCATTATTAACAACCAATGGGATTCAGCGAATAGTATATCTATAAGGGACCGGGTAGAAAGTGTTTTAGATGGGTTTATAGTCGAATTTAGTATCAGCTTTCAAATTGTCTTTCATGTTTCCTTATTTCGTTATAGAAGAATAACAATACATACAAATAGGCTCAATAAGGTTAAGGGAGCAACAATGTTAAGATGTAATGAGTATTCGTATGATTTATCACATATAATTGAAATAAATACAAATGTATATCTAGATGCAATTTAATTTTCAAAGATAATATAGTGCTCAAGATGTAGCAAATATATTATACGCAAATAGTTTTCATGAAAAAAGGCTACTAGCACATGCATGCTAAAATTCAATGTATGATTCAAACAAAAATCGTTCGTCTACCTCCCCCCAAAAAAACTACATTGGCTCTACGATACGAAAATTAACGTTACTATTCCTCAACTTCATTTCATAAGTTTGCATAATTCTACAAGCTGGACAATGACGTAAATTGCAAAATTGAATTGATATTTCTATAGAAGAGTTGACCTGATAGAAGAATGCATGTTTATTTATTCAGTAGATCCATGTTGAAACGTAATAGAAATATATATTTGCAGTCGTGTTATGTTTATTTACTGTTGCAAAATGTTATATTTCATGACTTCTGAATGTTGGCCTTAAACCATTTAAAATCATATTTGATATGAAGTATGGACCTCCTCATGTATAGTTACAGTCAATGCAGAGTTTTGTAATAGTCGAGAAAAACAACACATACATGTACATGTAGGTCAACAATGATTTGACAAAACGACGTGGATAGAGCAAAACTGAGAAAATACTGAATCCTTGTACTTAACTAAAAAAAAAAAACAATGCATTCAAAATAAATCGATTTGATTGATAAATTTAGTGATAATGATGTCCTTCAAATCGTCGTACAACTTATGAAGACATATGTATAATTACTCTTATGTTGAATATGTTTAAAACCCAATGAATCAGTATTCGCCAATGTGTGCACGTCTGCACGTCCGCACGTAAACGAGCCCGCACGATGTTAAGTTATAATCGGATCTACTATACTCACTCTAGTACACTGTATATGGACATAAGAATAATTCATAAAATTCATTATATAACATAATCAGGAAACAACTTTTCCATGTTGCTAGGTCACTAGAACAAAGTAAGACAAATATTTGATTGATTTAGACAAATTCCTGGTTCATTTGGGGAACAAAAGCGGACAAAAAGAGGGATTTTCATGAACTGAGATTTAGCGGTACTTTGGTTTCGAATTGACGTCATTTGAAGCCAATTTCTCACACTACTTTCATGGGCTGATCCAGTGGTCAATTATGTTTATTTTCTTTGGAAGTTTGGCTCTTTTCATTCATTTAATTGTGTGGTATTTAGTCCATTTATTTCTTCAAACTGAACGTGACGCGAGAGTCCGAAAATGGAGTATGTAAGTTAATGCGATTATGGTTAATTATTTTTGGTTATGGTTGATTTTTTTTTGTAAAGCCGTGTGAAGGACATGGGTATGTCTTATATTTCCCGGTGCACATTTTCACAAAAGACTTTCCATAACAAAATCGCATTTACCCATTAAGCCAATCAACTTATTTCTTTAATTAGATTTTTTGGTCAATGTATAAATCGTGGTTAAATAGGATATTATTGATTTTGTTTTCTTGGCAAAGCCAAAATATTCAGAAAAGTGGATTCATCTTAGATTTCCTGGTCAAAACATGCCAATAGACTTCCATATTTATTCTTCAAACATTTATTCAATGAGCACAGTCCTTTTTTAGATTTGTTTTACTAGAACAAAATCTAGAAAAAAAAAAGCATAACACAGATAACGAGGGCACTCAACGGTTTATTCGGGTAAATGTTTATTCTTGTAGCAGCTCTTCCTTGCTTGCAACTTTTCAGAACAGAACAAAGATTTTTTTTCGAAACGATTATTTTACTCTATGATTGCGTTCATAAATATCTCAACCAATGTAGATATGTCTTAATTTAGTCTCTATAAACGAATCTGTGAGATAATAACCTTACAAACATTCGATTTATTGAAATCTTTATTCTGGTAGGAGATTGTATATTTGCTTGCAATAGTATTTCTGGGTTACTTGCTTGCAACTTCCGAATAAACATTTTGATGCAAATCAAAAAAGTAAATTGTTGAGTGCCCCTCAGATAAGCTCCAATGAAACATAGTATGATTTCCACGGAACCTCTCACTTCCAAACCACACGTACAAACCTAAAACTTAAAAATGAAAATGTTGATGGTAAAACTCTGAATTTCTACCACATCTCAAATTGTTCTACACTTTTATACAGTGCTTTAAGCAAACTTAAGGCAACAGCTAGCTGTAAAATCTAAATCTCAAACTGATATTTAAGTTTTAAGGGCAATTTTGACTTCATTTTATAAGGTGAAGCTTGCTCAATATCAAGTTGGAACTTTCGACGTGCAAGAGCATAGAAATATTGCATCATAGTTCATATATCAACTATATCTCCTGATACACATGCCACAGAAGAGACCTTTTGGTATAACCGTTCGATCTGCAGGAATGCACCAAAAATCATATAAAAGCAAAGACTAAAAATACCACAAATATCGGCTTATGGCATAACATGTGCTTACTGGGTGACTAAACCACAATATTTCACATATTTTTAGCAATGAGAGGACGATATTATCAATGAATGACGATATAGCAATAGCTAATAGAAGTTGAAATAGCGGTGCATGTGTGTGTTTATTTTGATATGATCCCCCATAGTAACAGCCAATCCAATACAACTTGTATTTCCGTCTCAAATGACATAAAAGGACACGAGAGAACATTAGAAAATCATTTCATAAAGAGACGCCAGAGAGAAAGAGTAAAACTACTTGAGCACTGCACTAAGCAAGTGAAATTCTTACTTAAATATATTAGAAAAATAATTTCTGGATATAAAGTCACTAAATTTGATTAGAGGAAACATAGTTTGATAATAGCTAAAAAAAATATTAGTATATAAAAAGAAAGGCAAGCTAAAAGAACGCACTCCAATACCGGCATTATGGATACATCACATTTTGGGTAAGAACAGCTTTATTTTTACTTTTATGTTGAGCTGCTCTAACCACTTAGCTCGAGTTTAAATTTCATTCAGGTAATAAAATAAATGTGTGATGTGTTTTCGGGATAGGTAATTTGTATTTTACTATGTGAACCGACTCAGCACTTTGTGGTGCTCTGTTGCTCTTTCTAAATAATTATTGTTTTCAGTTAAATTAGGAGTTTGACAAATTATGAAGGACATGCTCTTAATGATAATTGCGATATCGTGTGCCGTTTTGTTTTTTACCATTAGACTCAAACGAGCTCGGGATTTGATTCTATTTAAAGAATCGTAAAACTTTATTTTAAAGAAAATGATGCGGTGGAAATTATTCCTAAAATGGTTATTTGAATGTTTGATGGAAATGACGTGTTATTGTTAAAGTTGCTCATACAGTTGAATATAAATTCTCAGTATTGGAATAACTTCAAATTGCAATCATATAAAATATAACATTTAGCCGCCGCTACTATTTATGCGTAGACCCATCTAAGTAACATCGTTTGACGATTAACTCCTTGTGTGAGCTAACTCAAAACTCGACAAAAGTGACCTTCGAATTGGGCATAGCGCTGATCCATTCAAATACAGTGACATGGTATAGCCTTTTGGACACTGGATCATTTGAATAAACCATATCTGCAGCGCTTCCTATGTTAAAATAGAATGGGGTTGAAAGCTACTCAAAAATGTAGGTTATCCATTAGCCATACTCCATTCCGTTGACGTTCTATGACTTCATAGCCATGACACATAAACACACACCCAAAGCTGCGTTTGACGTTGGTCGACTTTTAGCCCCCCGTGACACATAAACACACTTAATCCTTTTGACGTTGGGTAATATCAAGCCGTGACGTCCTGATGCTATTAACCTGTCCCCTTTAAGTGATGACCGGTGTTTTAAAAGATGAAGTTCATGGGCTGAGTCACGAAACGTTTAACTGGTCGCGTGACAGTTTGTCATTGTTCCTCATATGGACTCAGGCCTCCTAAAATGTGGCTTATGTTTGTACCGCTCCCTGTTTTAGGGTCTGACCACATGGAAATCTCTTTCGAGATTTTAAATTAAAAAAAAAAAAACGTTTTCAGTGCCTTTTTTATGTATGAAACTGAGAAAATTTTTATCTGAGTCAGCAATCATATTTGAAAATAACACTCAGTCCAATTCCGATGGTAACTCAAATGATAGATCTTAAAATGTGCAAACAGTTTGAAATATTTCAGCGTATAATTTTCCATAAGAAACCTGCATTTCCTTGAAATTCACTTATGCAACTATTCAATTTCTTATATGATAATAAAAATGAGGAAGGAAAGGGGCTTGACCTTCGAATTACAGTTGACTACAAAGGAATTAAAGAATTATCGAGACATAAGTATAAGAAAGTCGTCTCTTTTGGAGCACCTCATTTTTATGCAATTGAAAGGTGTCTCAATGTGCTGTTAACATGTGGTTTTTAAGCCACCGCAATTCGCAACAATAAGTGCTGTTGAAGGATTTGGCATATCACTTATGGGATATTTAGGACAGTCATGAAATAACCCACAGAATCAGTTATGATTTTAGTCTGGTTTATTTAATAGGGCGAACTGATCTTAAGTGATATGGGTTTACCGCTTTGATATAGGGGTTGCTAAATTAAACGTGATTTCGTTGTACGAAAAAATGACATTCCTTTGAAGTTCATTTGTACCTTTCGCGACGTTGTACGTATTTCTTAACGAAGCTACTTGTGATTATGTATATTACGTGTAATTAGATCACTGGACAAAATCAAATGATGATAAATTGAAACTGATAGATACTTATCTATTACCACACGCATTGTTAGATAGTTAAGAGGTCCGGGATTCCTAAACGAGGGCTTTGATTATGGTAGAATAATATCGGGCTAGAACCTTAATAATATCGTATTCGGCCCATCATCATTTATCCGCCGTAAGCCTTCTTTCATTTTTAATGACGAATCTTATCTAGAATAGGCCTACAAGTAAAATCTGGTTATTTTGAAATTGTTTGCAACTGTTAAAAAATCAAAATTAGATCAACCGGGATTATTGTCCTACAAAGGGGTCTGGCACAGATTCAATGGCTATCTGTAACTGTTGCATCATTATCAGGTTAATGAAACCAAATGGCATAAATCATCATCATCATGATTTATGAGCATCAACATAGACTGATAAATGATTGCCAAACTGCGTCCTTATTATTTTATAACCCCTTAATCGGACACCACTCTATTTTCATTGGTTTACAACAAGGTGACACACCTCTTGTCACATGATTTTGATTTGACACGTGACCCAATCTGGATCGAATCCAAAATAAAAGTAGCTCTCCAGATTAACACTTTCTCTCTGTTTTTCATAATAAATCATGTTCGATTATGGTATCTCATGCGTTTTTGGCACGACTTAAGTATGACTGAGAGGTTGATAATATAGTGCGCACTCTGACCATGAGCCAAATCTTGATACAATATAAAAGAATAGTTTCTACTATTCGAGTTTTGTCTTACTTCATTTGTTGACCTAATTTCTTAGTGCACTTACAGTTAGTTGAAGGTCAATAGTCATTGACTTCAGTACATCTGTTTGAATTTGCATAAGAATAAAGATTAAATAAATATATGATATTGCCACTTTATTATACTGCCAAAAGGGTTTGGTTATGGTTATGAATACGTAACAACATTATCTTTTTTTTCTTTTTAAGTCGGTAACACACTGACCTAATACATGTTTAAATGGTTGAAGTCAGACTGACATTCGGTTTGCAAAATAAAAATCATTTCTTGTTGCGCCATTTTTATCAAAAACGGACTTATCGTTGTGATACTAAGTACAGAAAGGACATGAGAGCAAAATGAGACGAGAGCAATTTATCACGTTTTGTATTGACTCTGTCTCAAATCTGGAAAGAACCATACTAAACCAGATCTTCGAACTTATTTTAGCATATTCTAACATGTTATCATTCAAACGCTACATGTACAATACAAATCATGATTTAACGTTTGCATTCTTCAAACTTTTTATTCATTTAGAAGCCATATATTTTAACATTTTCTGTTATTATTTCAGACATCACCTCATCATGGTCACGCTACTCTTGATCGGCACGCCCCTTCTCCAGAGCGCGCCCTTAATCGACACACCCCTCGAATCGAACCTTGAGACATATGAACAACAACAAACCCTTGACGACCTCGCTGACCTTGTCAACTCTCCCCAAGGTCAGATGCATCGTCAACAAAGGTCAGCGGGTCAAAGGTCAACGCCCAACCTGTACGTGAGTGTCGAGGTCAACGCAGAACCGGAAACGATCGTTCTACATCCGGGACAGACGATCCAAGTGCGGTGCGCGGCGCAGGCGGCGCTCACGGTCAATGACTTCCTCTATGTCAGTTTCTATGTGAGTATTCTTATAAAATATGTTTTTCTTTATAAGACGTTTGATTATATTTGAGATGGGTTGAAGGGGGTAGTCCTCCGGTGGAGGGGTGATCGAGTGACCGGTGAGGGTGCCCGAGAGGAGATGGGGGGAGGGGGTAATGGCGGCGTTGACTGTCAATGACTACTCATCTTCAGTTTCTATGTGAGTATCTTGCAAAGGCATTTTAATAGATATGCACAATTTCAATATACAAAAGGCAAAGAGAGTATCTAACAACCGGGGGTTGCGCTTGTAGGATGATCGCAGGGGGTAGTACCCATGGGGGGAGGGTAGTGCCTTGTTTCCGAGAAAATTATTAGCTAGCACCAATATGCATTTTTATATTCTCAGGCAGGGTACTGGACACAAGCATTTATGAGTCAACATGTTTTGATACTGTAGTATCTGTGGCATTGTACAGAGTTATTGAAAAGTCTCTGGCGTATAGCATCGATTGCATTTGCAATATCAAGACATGCATTGAATAAACTATTCTCAGTGGGTACGTTACGAGGAACCGCTAATTACGAAAGTGCCAATTGGTTTTATTGCGGCGAAATAACAATCATAATTCATTACCAAACGTGTCCCATGGGAAATATCGATATCCCTGGAAAAAGTGCTAATAAAACACATGATTGTTTTGTCAAGAAGCAAATACCAACTGAATTTCGTAGAAGTGTCATCAGTTGAAGTATGCCCCCCGGTTTCGATACACTCGTTGGCATTTGCACCTGAAATTAACACTGTTAATTGTTTAAAATCGGGATCTGTTAAAAACATTTGATATTGCATGTTCTTGACATTCTATTTCATAAGTTTATCTAGCATTTCATTATAGCTATGTAAAACTATGTTAATTGAAATTCTGATGAAATAGTAAAGACGCATGAGAACAATTAATTAAGTTCATATTTCTCCCCTTTTATTGTGATATCTTATTTATCTATTCATAATTAGATACGTTTTACTATCGTTATCTACATATTGTTTTTATATTGTTTTTCATATTTTCATCTCACTTAATTCATATTATTTTCTCCCTATGTTTACAGCGCCAATTCGGTGAAACCACGCACATGCCCCTGAGTTCCGGAGACGTCGGTGTCATGGTTGAACCGGCCGTCTGGACGCAATCCGATTTCGACCACGATTCCTTCCACGACGTAGACAACCCGGACCTCGTCAAATCCGTCAAAGTGCTCACGTTAGGACCCGAAGCCTACGAGACCTTGGACGCCGGACGGAACTTGTTTTATTGCAAAGCGGCGTCGAAAAGTGGCGAGCGACAGGTGTCCTACTTTCTTGTCAAACGCGCACCTGCGCAGAGGCCACGTGGTTTTAATCCGCGCTTCCGCCGGTGGACTCCTCCGCCTAGGCATTAAGGAAAAAAGTAGTTCCCTACTTTTTTTGTTCCTTTGAGTCTCGCCCCAGTCTAAACAAACGCTCATCATGATCTCATGCTGACATTATATGAGTTATTTTTAGGTCACCATGAGCTCATGATGAGGTTTTGTGCAGACTTGGCTGTTCATGTCTCTAATAAATGGATCTTCTCTATCCTTGCATTGTTGTTATAATTTAAAATGTATTTTCCCCAAACTGTGCTATTTATTGTCTATTTATGTTTTCTCTCTTTCTAATGCCAGAAAAGCATTTTTGATGAATTTCACATAGGATTATGTTTGTATCTATTTTTAGTTTGAGGCGATTTAGATTAGCTATGACAGTTGAGATGTTATAGACTAGACGAATCAAACTATTATGTTTGTGAGCTTCATGTATGTACTGGTATGGTTAATACTGAGTTTTGTATGATTATTTGACAGGGTTTGTCAAAGGAAAACTGTTATTTTCAGAATATCCTATAACTACATTAAAGGAATGGACAAAAATGCTTATAAACTATGTAGATATATTCAGGTTTATCAATTATTTGTATATAGACAAAATAGACAAGAAATAGTTAAATAAGTTATATTAAGTCTGGTAATTAGATTGTTTTTAGAATTTGCTTAGAATTCACCACTTGTGTGTTCTCCATTTGTAATAGATCTGATATAGATAAGCTTCAATGAGAATAGATGCGAATTAAAAATATAAGTTTTTATTAATTAATACCAGAAAAGGCAATGATTTAAGTGATATGATGTTTTACAACAAAATGTCTTTGAAGAAAAGCAACCCTTACAAATATGTTACACGTGTATAGCACCTGCAGAAAGGCATACGAAATTAGGGTAAATCATTCTCCAAGGAAATATCCTTATTTAGCTGACTCGATTTTCCCTTGTATATTCAAATCTAATTTCTGTATATATGCAAATAAGGTGACAAGGAAAAACTATTAATTTTATAATGCGTTCAGACAGAAAAATAAGATCGTGATATATTTTGGTAACATCTCAAAAGAAAATCGAGACTGATTCAATCATTTGATTGTCTTTTCAGAACTCGGTCAAACCATCACGTTTTCCCGAAATGTTTTTTTTTTACTTTTTATTTTTCTTAACAACGAAAACGGAATATCTTGGATAAAATCTGCTTGTCATGATTATCGTTTTTCACTTATCTTTTCTTGCCCATGTCTCTTATTGTTGCTTTCCGTTCAAACAAAATTAGGTCAGATGGTGTTTTAGTTGTCATGTTCTTCCTAAAAATACATTATTTAGTTCACGAAAAAATAGGTTTTATTATAGGGTGAAAATATCCTTCAGACGTGAGTCTTGTATGACTTAAACAAGGAGTGAGTTAATTATCTAGTTTATTATTACATAATTATTAACATTAGCATTAACTGCTCAGATGTTTATGGTTGCATTTTTCAAAAGTGCATATTGAAAAAAGGGTTTGAAGAGGACAATAACCTTTAAAGTAGGCTATTCATATTAGCTATTTAATGACCGAAAGTATTGTATAATTGCGATGTAATCTTTGAAATTTGATAAAACTGTTTGATAAATGTTCATTTTTTTTTATAAATAACATGTTCACAATATCTAGTCACAAAAATAGTTCATTGTGTCTTGTGTGTGTTTATTTATTAAAACCCCATAAATTAAGCGATGACATATAATATGATATTTGTATTAGAGAACTGTCATCAGTTATTGAATTGGTAAAGCACACCGCATCTTAATTATGTTTTAAAAAACCGTTGAGAAAAGCTTTAATTGGCATTCAGAACAACTTAATAAGGCATAACAACATTATGAAAATAATTGATAATAAATTATGAATTTGTTAACTGTTTTGTTGAATTTGTGAATTTGTAATTTACGAGCAATGTGTACAGCCGTATGAAGTTGAATGTCTGTCTATTGAGCAAAATATGTATATGTGGTGTTTAGAATCTATGTACTCAATCGAACTAGTCAAGTCATTATTTTGGTTGGCATGGTAAATGGAGAATGGTCATTAATTTGATATATAAACTGACACGTTATCGTATGTCACGTTATCGTGTTATCACGTTAAAATGTGACAATCATTGTAATTGATATAAATGAAGGAAATTATTAAAATCACGCTTGATTAAAATATGTCACAAGTAATTTGTACAAAAACGGTGTCGCGCATACAAACTTCTCTATGGTATGGTATGAATATAAATTCGAAAGTTTCTATCTCGATTGATGAATAAACCAATGGAAATCATATTTTAAAAGAAATGATTATAAAATGTGAATATGTACGAGAATGCAATAAATAAATGATCTCATTGTAAAACATTGATTTTTGATTTATTATTTGTCAAATCTGGTATACATTCATACGCATTTACCAATTTTCTAGCGAAATTCAACCTATTACACATCTAAAACTAAAATTACCCCAATAATATGAACATATCTAATTTTATATATACCTATTCGCAAACAAACAAAACTATTATCCATAAACTAAGTGAACAAAAAAAAAACAAACAATATTCTTTTTCAAAACTCAACATATACAGGCATGTACATGTAGTTTTATCAAATGCAAAGAACCGTCTTACCTAATCAAATCTAATTTGAATTTCGAATATATAGGCTTTTATTGGGGGGAGGAGGGTTTGGGTTTATGGACTTTATCAGGCGCGGAGGGGGCGCACCCGGCGCACACCCCCTGTTCGCTCTTATATGCAAGACAAAACAATAAATTTGCGCCCCCGGTTCAGCCTGAAAATTTATACGGTTGCGCCCCCCGGTTTAATATTTTCTGGATCCGCGCCTGTTTTTCAAAACACACATCATTTTCGAAATGACAAAGAGCTGATTCGTAAAAATAAGCTTCCAACGAGGCCAGACCGTTATTCTTTCCTGCATTGCCAGACAAACCCCGATTTTACGTCATCTTCAAATGAGTAATATGTGATATGGCATATAAAGTACCCTTTATAAAGCAATTCATTGCGGAATAAGTACAAATAACTAAAAGCTTTATGAAACAAGAAGAATCTGAGATACAACCCGAAAATAGACGTCCGAAGAGATTAAATTTTAAACTTAAAGACAAAAATGTAAAATTCAGAAACTAGTCACTTGTTAGAGACAACAACGATTTCGTGTGTTGATATTTCATATATACATTCGCGCGCATTACTAATTTCTCGGGACAAACGCTAAACGCTAAACGTTAAACGCACACACGCTAAACGCTAAGACCTTAAACGCTAAACGTTACATGCTAAACGCTAAACCATAACCGCCCACATGTGTGAAGGGTATATAAAGGACATCATTATGAATGCTTATCTTAATCTCGTATATGCCCTTTCATCAAACGCTAAACGCTAAACGTTAAACGCATTAGACTCTTTCGATGAATTATACATGTACTTTAAGATTTATAATAAAACGAAACATTTTCTTTTTTGAACGCCCATATGGTTTTGCGTTGATATGAATAGTGTTCAGCTTTAATTACACAATTATTTTGCAATTAACATATCTTTAATGCAACAGGGAATATATGTGAACATACATTTACATGTACATGTAGTTGAGCATTAATGTTTCTATTTAAATATGTAGGGCATAACTGTCCTGATATATTAAATTAATATATAAAAAAAACGAATTAAGACTTGAAGGGTTCCTTGCATGAAGAGTACCTCACGAGCTGTTCCCCAAAAAAGCTGTTCCCCACCAAATTCTAGCTGGCTTGGAAATTTTAAGGAAATTCATTCTGGCTTGGAGATTTTAGCAGATTGAGGAACACCTTTTTTGATAATTTTCTCATTGTCGTGATAAATATTGAGATTTATTATTTCAAAATTTATTAAACCTGCTTGCAATTGCATAATAACTGTTATTTACAATATATGATAGATAATTTAGTAATATTCATAATTTCAATTTTCGCAAAAGGTGTTCCTTTTCTGTTCCAAGCTGGCTAGAAATGGGGGAACAGCCCAGCTGGCTTGGAAAAAATGAACACCTTTTTGCAAAATTATAATTTTCAAAACCATTATTTTGTTGTTGGTCATACTTGTAAAGTTGTTTTAAGGCTATTTAACAACTTTTTGAAAAATGTGTCGTGGGGTGCCCTTCTTGCATAGAAACACTATGTTAATTCTTGTTAGGTCAAAATTAATATAGCAAAATTAATATAGCAAATGTGTATTCTTTGTTATTGCTTTGCTTATTGCTTTATTGCTTTCGAATATCATGAATCAGAAACCAAGTTGCACCTTTAAAAATGCATTAAACGATTTAAAGAGTTTGTATATTTGCTTATAGTACATGCCAGATATCGTTGCGTCGAAAATTCTTGTTTCTATGCTGCGACATACTATGGTTTTTATTTGGGTTTGTGAGAAAAAAGTGTTGTACAATAAAATATTAATATTTTCAATGATTCGTTTTATCATTGTTTTCCTTAAGGACGCGTTCACGTAAACAAACAATGAAAATGAAAGCTCGAAAACCGAAGATCGAGAGCCTCTTTGTATAAAACATAACAATTTACCCTTCCGTTCTCGCAAAAAGCGGGCGTTTTTGGCATTAATCTCGAGCTTTTATTCTGATTGAACGCGGCTTCGAAGTGTCAAATTGTTGCTCGAAATTAACTAGCTTGAAAATAAAAATTGAAATGACAAAAACTCTAGTCGTCCTATGCTAGAAACTTTTTAAATGAAAATATCTCGTGATTTGAACTAAATTAACCACGTAACCTTAATGGCGTGGGAGGTTCAAAGAATGCATTTAAGGGTCAAATTCGTGTATCTTAATAATCGGGGCCTATTTCTGGTAGCTAATTATTAAATAATTATATTTATAAAGCTGTCTGTCCTATTGAAGTCTTAAGTAGATCAACGCCCATAATGTTCGTAATTATTAAAAGAATTCTTAAAAACGTTTTGTGACGTGTTTTAATGTATACATGCATTAGAATACAAGATGGAGACGCGAACAGTTCACCAAATCTGGTTACTTACAAGTGATAACATCTAAAATATATATGTTTGCATACGTATGATATTTTTGCAATGTATAACAAATAAAGTTGATTTTACAATGTAACAATATCCTTGGACTACACCATGATTTTTTAAAAATCTAATACCAATTATGTTATTCCATGCCTGATAAATAATCATTCCTATCCCCATTACACTTCGATCCGATTATCAAATCCTTATTATTTAATTGTCATTACTCTCATTACATCGCTGATTTATGATTCATACACACCATAATATGAAACTTGAGTTACACGGAAAATCACATTTCCAATCAATCACATATGGTTATAGTGGTTATAGCTATCTACACACGTGTGGGATTTGCATCTGATTATATTGCGATCTGTTCCGGGGTCATATCTTATCGTGTAATACAATCCATCAATGAAAAGAAGGTAAAAAGTATCATTGACATATAAAAAATAACGAAAGTTTCTAAGAAAAATGATAAAAGGTATCTATAGACAGTGAAACCAACACAAAGTGCAGCGAAAAGAAGGTATCGATGTCTAACTTTCACCTGCGTATAAGCATGTTCAGTTTAGATATTGTCATGTAAATGTAAAAACATGTGATTTCTCTTGGTATAACAGATAAGGAATCCTGATAGATACATGATGAAGTTTACAATCCGTTTTCCGGTGTCCAATTTCTTGTGAATCCTGGAAGGTTTTGGGAAATGCGGAAGTGATGTCATGTCTAGGATTGCGCCGTCAATGTCAGGGTCACTAAGTGTAAATGGTGTTAAAGAATGATATTTGATTATTTCATATTGATCCTAGATGCATATAAATGTCCCTAAATGGTTGGGATAATTATCGCCGAATGAGCATGTATGGTATATATGAAACAAGTGCAGGATGGGTAAAGTTATTTAAACTATACTCCCCGATCGGCAAGACTGAATCATCATGGGTATAACGTTCTAAAATGGGCCCTTATAAGGTTTTTTCTGACGTTTGTTTTCGTCGCCAGTGTACAAACAAAGTTGCTGTGCCGCGTTAAGGTCACCCACTCGGCAAACAACATCCTCAGGACGTCCTAATCACGTAGTTCTACGTCCCGACGTCCGCGACGCAATTAGGACGTCGGTAAGATGTAAAAAAAACGAAACGTCCCAGCCCTGTCATAAAATGACGTCAATGGGACGAATTGTTCGTGACGTGACATATTTACACGTCCAGAGTACGTCAATAATCATAAGTTGTAAGGACATGCTATTAATGGCGTTCTAATGACGTTGCAAATTTCACGTCACATTGATGTACCATTATGACGTGGAAAGGACGATATATTTTGGTCGGGACGTAATCTGACGTTCTTAGGACTTCATTGAAAGACGAACTTACGGAAAGCACTTATTGTTTAAGAGCATTGCGGATATCCCTCCGAAAATTGAAAATTTTGATTTTGGACCACTTATAGTAGGAAATGTTTTGATTTAAAAATGGAATATGATAGTCTAGATGAATATCTATCATATTCCTTAAAAAGTATATATATGATATTTATGTATAAAATGATTTTGATATTTAGATAAAAATGTCCGTGTAATAAATATTACGTCCGATAAAGCCCCGTCCTTTAATCTTCCCTTCACGGACCAGTATAGGACGTCGTATTTATATTCTTTGCGGACGTTTTTTACGCACGTCCTTTGGATGTCCGATATGTATGGCGATGCGACGTTTAAAAAATTACGTCCGGCAAATTTTCATACAGGCCCAGTGGAGGAATGAAATAGGACGTCATGAAAAGACGTCGAGGGGACATGATAAGGACGTGTCTTTGCCGAGTGGGCAGATGTAAAAACACGTTAATACGACATCGGGTCGCACATTGTAAATGATGGTCTGGAAAACACTTTTATATGGACCAAAAATAGAGCGTTCTCTAGATATGACGTAACGGAGAGACGTCTACTGGATGGTCCCTGCCGAGTGACTTATGCAGTGGCTATATGTCTACAAAAATTAACTAATCATCCGCAATTTTTTGAAGGGAGAAAATCCTAAACAAATTCACATGTTCAGTTATTAGTAAAGTAATAAGCTATAATTCACATTAAAACGTGTCAAATGAACACTGGATTATTCTATACAAAACATTTAATTACAGCAAATACATGTAGTTATGCACCCCACAATATGTGCTCACAATGATTATTCATTACAGTCAACATCTTAGTTGTATAGCTAAGAACATTTTACATAATAAACACAGTATTCGGATCGCGAGCATACATTTCTTTTTCAATCGCATATTTCGTTTTTGTCCGCGAATAGAATTCCTACTCAACATTTTTTGCCCACATTTATACTCATATTCATATTTTTGTACGTGAATATTCACTCATACTCCGATTTCTTTTGTCCGCGAATATACAACGTAATTTTTAAAGATTGTCCTCGAATATACATTCATACTCGATTTCTTTTGTCCGCGAATACATAATAGCCTACATCCAAAATAGTTTTTAGTATGTTTGCAATTAATATAATCCCACAATAGTTTTCATTGTCCATGAATATAAAATTCCTTTTCCTAATTGTTCTTACCCTTACTACCCCCAGTTTCGCCGTGGTGGGGCTACTGTGAATGGATGCTGTTCCTATTATATTTTACTCTGTACGCTAAATTTGCAATTCCTCCCCCTACTTATCCTTGCCCTTATCACCACCTGCTTTCGCCGTGGTGGGGCTACTGTGGCTGGGTGCTGCATAAGGGCCGCGAGACGAGGGGTAGGAGGGGCGTTGGCGCCAGGGGGATGGGCGCCCGAGGCACCCAAAGCCCCATAGGCTGCTTGTTGTTGCAGGATTTGGAACATCATCTGCTGCTGCTGCTCCTGTGTGTGGAGTAAAGGAAGAATGGATAAGTGAAAACTGTGCAAAAATCGAAGAGCTGGAAGCACAGCATACAACGAGAGAAATATACCAAAAAGTGATAGAAGTCACCGGGACAGACAGAAGACGAGCTGGAAACAACTGAATCACGAGCAAAAAAGGAAGGGTATTATTCGACCAACAGGAAATCCGAGACCGATGGAAAGAATACATAGAGGAACTGTTCGCAGGTAATAGAGGATAGATTCCGCAAATGAACAACACAGATAGTCCCGTTATACTCAAAGAAGAAGTCAGAAAGGCCATAAATTCCTTACTACCTGGCAAGGCCCCTGGAGACGATGAAATATCGACTGAAATGCTGCAAGCTTTAGATGAAATAGGCATAGATAATATCACAGAACCATGTAATAATATCTACGATAGCGGATATATTCCAGAGAACATGAAAAAGTCAACATTCATCCCTTTACCCAAGAAACCAAAAGCCGTGAATTGCACCGACTTTCAAACCATTAGTCTGATGAGTTACGTTACAAAAAATCTACTGAAAATCATACTGTACCGTAACAGCGCAGCCATTGACTGTGAAATTGGTAAAAATCAGAGTGGTTTCAGAAAAGAAAAGGGTACACGAGAAGGAATAGTCAATCTTAGAACGATAAACAAGAGATATCTATAGAAACAGAAAGATGAATATATATGCTTTATAGACTACGAAAATGCGTTTGACAGAGTGAACCATGAAAGGCTGATCGAAAAACTGAAACTAGCTGGAATGGATGGAAAGGACGTGCGAATTATAGCCAGACTCTACTGGGAACAGGCTACAGTAGTGCGAACCGACCAAGGGAACTCAGAAGGTATCGAAATCCGTGGGGGTACGAGGCAGGGATGTGTGCTATTACCATACTATTCTATTTATTCACGGAGCTTATATTTAGAGCTATAGAGAGTGAAGGTGAGAAAGTTTCAGTCGGAGGTAGAAGAATAAGCAATTTGAGGTACGCAGACGACACAGCGATAACAGCAGAAAACGAGAATGAGCTACAAATACTGGCCGAAAGGGTAAATAAAGAGGGAAAGGTTATCGACATGAGGATGAACATAAAAAAGACAAGAACAATGGTAGTAAATAGACAAAGCAAACTACCAAAAGTTAAAATCCATCTAGATGGCCAGGAGGTTGAACAAGTCGTGTATTTTGGCGTGTATTTGTACGAGTTGATTATCGAAAACGGAAAGAGTGAAAATGTGATCCGCAGAAGAATAGCAATTTCGAGAAAGTCATTCAGCAAAATGCGAACGATAATGACGAATCCTAATATATTTATACCAGCAAGACCAAGATTCATCAAATGCTATGTCTGGTCAACATTGCTGTATAGAGAAGAGACGTAGACTATCAGCAAATTGTCACAGCAGCGCCTGGAAGCATTCAAAATGTGGACCCTGAGGCGCATGCTGAGAATAAGCTGGACAAGACGCATCAAGAACGAGGAAGTGACTCGTATCGCAGGTACCAAAAGATCGCTGTTTGAAACGGTAAAGAAGAGGAAGCTGTCATTTTTTGGCATGTCATGCGACATGACTCCTTGCAAAGTAATCTACTGGAGGGCATAGTGGAGGGCAAGCGCGGGAGAGGAAGGCCAAGACTGCAATGGAGTGACAGCATCACCCAATGGGCGGGCCTCACCTTCGAGAAGGCCAAGCGTACTGCCAGAGACCGAAAAAGATGGAGGTTTGTGACCGGCACGCTACTTGGTAAGGTAAGGTAGGGATGTATACCAGATTTGACAAAAAAAATAAAGCAAACAAACCAATGTTTTACAATGATATCATTTATTTATTGCATTCTTGTACATATTCACATTTTATAATCATTTCTTTAAATAGCTGTTTCCACTTTTCCATTTTCGAACATATATTCGTACAATACCATATATAACTTCGTGTGCGCGACACCGTTTTCATACAAATTACATGTGACATATTTTAATCAAACGAGTTTTCTTTTACAATTTCCTTCATTTATATCAATTACAATGATTGTCACATTTTAACTTATGACAATTTTCCATTAACCATGCCAACTAATGTAATGACTTGACTAGTTGGATTGAGTACACAGATTCTAAACACCAGATATACATATTTTGATCAATAGATACACATTTTACTTAATCACAAACGACTGTACATATTGTTTTTAAATTACAAATTCACAAATTCAACAAAATTGTTAACAAATTCATAATGTATCATCAAGCCTTTATAATGTTGTTATGCTTCATTTAGGTGTTCTGAATGCCAAAGCCTTTCTCAACATTTTTTAAATTAAAAATGAACCTAATAGAGACGTGGTGAACTTGTCCAATTCAATAACTGATTACATACCTCTAATACAAATATCATATCATATGTTATTGTTTAATTATGGGGTTTTAATAAATAAACACACACAATACACAAATGAACTATTTTTGCGACTAGATATTGTGAACATGTTATTCACACAAAAATGAACATTTATTAAACAGTGTTATCAGATTCACAGATAACATCGCAATTATACAATACTTTCGGTCATTAGATAGCTAATATAAATTATCTACTTTAAAGGTTATCGTCCTCTTCCAACCCTTTTTTTTTCAATATGCATTTTTGAAAAATAAAACCATGAACATCTGAGAACTTTATGCTAAAGTAAAGAATTATGAATTCATAAGTTTCAACTAGATGGTAAACTCACTCATTGTTTAAGTCATACAAGACTCACGCCTGAAGGCTATTTTCACCCTATGATAAAACCTATTTTTCGTGAACTAAATGTATATTTTGAGAAAGAACATGACAACTGAAACACCATCTGACCTAATTTTGTTCGAACTGAAAGCAACTTTAAGGGACATGGGCAAGAACAGAATAACGATTATCATGACAAGAAGATTATATCGAGATATTCGTTTTTCGTTGATAAGAAAAAGGTACATAAGAAAATAAGAAACAAGGGTTGCTTTTCTTAAAAGACGTGTTGTTGTTAAATATTGTATCACTTAGATATTTGCATTTTCTTAATTAAATATATTATATTATATCTAATTTGTATCTATTCTGATTGAAGCTTATCTATATCAGATCTATTATAAATTGCAAACACACAAGTGGCAAATTCTAAACAGATTCTAAAAAAAAATGCTAATTGCCGGACTTAATATAACAAATTTATAATATTTCTTGTCTTGTTCGTCTATATACAAAAAGTTATAAACTTATATAAATAGTGGATATGCCTTATTATCCATGCATTTAACGCAGTTAAAGGATATTCTTATAATTCTGTATTTCCTTTATCAAACCCTGTCATCAAATCATACCAAACTCCACACTAATCATACCATATATGAAGCTCACAAAAATGATAGTTTGATATGTCAAGTCCAATAACATCTCAACTGCTATAGCTAATCTAAATAGATTCAAGTTAAAAATAGATAAAAACATAATTATATGTGAAATTCATCAAAAATGCTTTTCTGGCATTAGAAAGAGTGACAACATAAATAGACAATAAATAACACAGTTTGGGGCGAGAAAACATTTTAAATTATAGTAACAATGCAAGGATAGAGGAGATCCATCTAATAGAGACATAAACAGCCTAGTCTGCACAAAACCTCATCATGAGCTCATGGTGACCTTAAATTATCTCATGTGATGTCAGAATGAGATCATGATGAGCTTTTGTGTAGACTGGGTAGAGACTCAAAGGGAAAAAAATAGGGAACTACTTTTTCCTTAATGCCTTGGCGGAGGAGTCTACCGGCGGAAGGGCGAATAAAATCCATGTGGTCTCATCGCAGGTGCGCGTTCAACAAGAAAGAAGGACACCTGTCGCTCGCCACTTTTCGACGCCGCTTTGCAATAAAACAGGTTCAGTCCCGCGTCCAAGGTGTAGTAGGCCTCGGGTCCTAACGTGAGCACTTTGACGGTTTTAACGAGATCCGGGTTGTCTACGTCGTGGAATGAATCGTGGTCGAAATCGGATTGCGTCCACACGGCCGGTGCCACCTTTACACCGACTTTGCCAGAGCTTAAGCGCATGTGCGCGGTTTCACCGAATTGGCGCTGTAAACATATGGAGAAAATATGATTTTAGTACGTTTGTTGATTAAAAATATGAAATAAAATAATCATGGTTACGCGCTGTAAGCATAGGGGGAAAATGATATAAATGTAGTGCGATGAAAATATAATATGCATTTAAAGATGTAGTTAACAATAATACTACTTTATTAGACATGTATAGTTAGAATATATCACAATGAAGGGAAACATATAGGAACTAAATGAATTGAACCTATGCGTCTTTATCAATTCATCATTATTTCAATTACAATTTTATCACATCGTTGAAATGAAATCGTTAGCAAAGTTACGAAAAGAAATGTCAAAAACGCGCAGAATCGAGTGATTTTACAAGATCCCGATTAAAACCAATTAAAAGTGCTAATTAAGGGGAAAATGTCAACGGGTGTATTGAGTCACCCTTTGACATATGTCATTACTACTACCTCATTCATTTGGTTCTTGCTTTTTGACAAAACAATCATGTGATTTCTTAGCAGTTTTCTCTGGAATATCGATATTTCCCCATGGGACACGTTTGGTAATGAATTATGATTGTTATTTTGCAATAAAACCAATTACTGTTGTGCTGTCGTGGGTCGTCCAAATAGCGCCGTCGCAATGGTCCTCATGGTTTTGCGGTTCGATGCTACGCGCATCGCCTCATCCGTTGTTTGGAACATCGGTTTTAGGTCCCTCAGCAAGGTGTCGTTCTATCTCTGCCTTTAACGTCACCTGCCTCTTTTGCCCCGTGGTTGCCAGAAGTATGTTCTTCTTGGCACTCTTTCTGGCGCCATGTGGACATGTCCAAACCAGGAGAGCCTTTTTCGCCTCAGCAACGTCTTGAGGTTTGGTGTGCATGCTCGCTTTAGCAGCTCTTCTGTGCTCACTTTGTCTTCCCATGTTCTGCATAGGACTCGTGTTAGGCACCGGTTGTAGAGGGCATCGAGCATATTTTCTTACGTTTCACTGCTGTATAACAGGGTAGAGACAACTGCTGTTTGGAATATTTTAAAGCGTGTATTGGTCGAAATTTGCTTGTTGTTCAACACTGGGCAGAGTTTATTGTAGGCTGCCGAAGCCTCGCCTATGCGAGAGTCTAGTTCAGTGCTAAGGCTTCCGTTGTACGAGAGCGTGCTTCCAAGGTATGTGAAGTTAGTTGATTTTTCTAGCGGTTCTCTGTCCAGTATCTTAACGTTTAGTTCTTCGGGCGAGTTGTTCATATGCATTTTTTTAGTCGTTTTCACATAAATGATGAGTCCAGCGTTTGCACCTTGTCCTGCGACTTCGTCGGTTGCCTTCTGGAGCATTTCCTCAGTGTTATCGAGCAGGGCTATATCATCTGCAAACGCTAAGTCGGATCGTTTCTGCTCGGGGTTTGCAAGCTTATTCTTTTCTCTAGAACCATGGCGAGTTTATTATCGTCTAAACTATGTTTAAGGATAGACCTTATCAGTATGAGGAACATAATTGGTAGACCATATGCATCCTTGTCGTACACCGGCTGCTTTTTCGAACGATTATGTTTTTTTCAGCATCAATCTGTACACAGCACTCCGACTTTTCGTATGCTTTTCTAATTATGTTCACTATCTTGACATACATTCCGTACAATATTCCACAGGGACTCACGATGGACACTATCAAATGCT
>LQRL01151720.1:46555-56807 GCA_001703475.1 Hydroides elegans
TCAATGAGTCAAAGGCTATACCATTCGGGTATCGCATTAGCAAACTCTAAGTCCCGGACCTCTTAAATCAATGCATGTGGTAATAGATAAGTATATATAAGTTTTAATGTCAACGGAATTGAGTATGGTTAATGGGTAACCTCCATTTTTGAGAAAATGTTAACCCTTTTCTATTCCAACATTGAAAACGCAGCAGCTTACGTTTTATTGATCCATTGTTCAAAAGGCTTACTGTAGCATATAATTTATTTGAATGGATAAGCAATGCCAAATGCTGAATACGAAAGTCAATTTTATCGAGTTTACAAAACTTGAGGTTTGAGTAGGCTCACAAAGGAGTAAAATCGTCAAATGATGTTACTTAATTAGAGGTGTCTACGCATAAATGATAGCGGAGGCTAAATGTTATATTTTACATACTGAGAATTCATGTTCAACTGTATGAGCAGCTCAAACAATAACATGTTAACACATCAAACAGTCAAATACCCATTTTAGGAATAATTACCTCCCGCCAATTGTTTTCTGAATAAAGTTTTACGATGCTTTAAATCGAATCAAATCCCAAGCGTAATTGAGTTTAATGGTATAACAAGGGCACAATACATCGCAATTTTTATTAAGAACATGATTTTCATAATTCGTCTAAATCCTAATTAACTGAAGATAATTTAGAAAGAGCAACCGATTGCCACAAATGTGACGCGTCGATTCATATCGTAACAAATACTTATCCGGAAAACACCGCTCACATGTATTACTTGAATAAAATTAAAACATAATCTAAGGTGTAAGAGAAGCTAAATAAATAGTAAAGTTAAGTTTCGATTACCCAAAGTGTGAAGTATCCATGATCCTTGGATTGCAGTGCGTTCTTTTAGCTTATCTTTAGGTAAAACTATTTTATCTTATACTTTTTTGATCAATTTGCTAAATTTTTGATACAATATACTACACTTTTTTCCTGAATATGTCTTGTATGTTAAAGTTAGAATTCTTTTATATAATTTGAGACGAAATTACAAGTTGCATTGGATTGGCTGTTACTATTGGGGATCATATCAAAATAAACACACACACACACCGCAATACTATTTCAACTTCTATTACCTATTGCTATATCGTCACTCATTGATAATATCGTCCTCTCATTGCTTAAAATATGCAAAATAGTGTAGTTTAGTCACCCAGTAAGCGCATGTTATGTCATAAGCCCATATTCGTGGTTTTATAAGTGTTTGCTTTTATATGATTTTTGGTGCATTCCTGCAGATCGAACGGTAATATCATAAGGCCTATTCTATTGCATGTATAACAGGAGAAATAGTTGATATATGCATTATGATGCAATATTGCTATACTCTTGTACGTCTAAGGTTCCACTTTGATATTGAGCAAACTTAACCTTATAAAATGAAGTCAATATTGCCTTTAATACTTAACTTCAGAGTTTTATCATCAACAATTTCATTTTCAAGTTTTAGGTTTACGAGAGGTTGGAAGTGAGAGGTTTCGTGGAATTCAGATTATGCTTTATTCTAGTAAAACATATCAAGCGTACCGGCTATATATCAATTATCTAATTGGAAAACAAATCTAAAAGGGAATGTGTTTCTTAAATTAATGCTTGAAGAATAATATGGAAAACTTACTGGCAGGTTTTCACGAAGAAATCTAAGATAGATACATTTTTGCTTAATATTTTGGCTTTGCCAAAAAACCAAAATCAATGTAAACACTATTTATACATTGACCAAACATCTACCTAAATAAATAAGTTGAATGGATTAAATAGTATATGCACATTTTTATGGAAAGTCTAGTGTAACATTTGCACCAGGAAATATGAGACAAACACATGTCCTTCACACAGCTTTACAAAAAAAATCAACCATAACCAAAAATGTTTTCCCATAATCGCATTACTTTACATACTCAATTTTCGGACAGACCCTCCCGTCACATTCAGTTTGATGAAATAAATGGACTAAATACCACATGATATAATAGCATGCATTGAATTTGAGCATGCATGTGCTGGTAGCTGTGTTTATGAATTTTGTTTAAAACTATTTGGGTATAATATATTTGCTACATCCCGAGCCCTATATTATCTTTGAAACTTAAATTAACATTGTTGCTCTATCACCCTTATTGAACACATTTTATGGCATGTTTCTTGTTATTCCAATTCAACGAAATAAGAAATCAGGAAAGCAAATGTTGAAAGTTGATATTTTATAAAGCAATTATAAACCATTATAAACAAGTCTCAGAAAACTGTTTCTACTCGGTCCCTTATAGATATACTATTCACTGAATCCCATTGGCTGTTAATGATGACGTCACTTTGCCGTCACTTTTGCTGTCCATAATATACTTATTTTAAATGATGAAAGATACTAAAGACATAATTGCCTTTAATAAGTGTAAGTGACGTCACGAAACGTCGAAACCTCTGACACTGCAGACATGTGTGAAAAAACAGGACTGTTCAGTTATTAAAGTGTCTTTGAAGTGGAGACAAAATATGGGGTTTTATGTCAAATATAACATAACACCTGACTCCTCCCTAAGCTGATTGTCAAGTGTAAATTTGAGAAAAAGGGGAATTAAATTTATATTTATATGAGCTGAATGGTAATATAAAAATCAGTTGTAGAACAAGCATCAAAATGAATTATATTGCTATCTATCCATTATTAAATAATAACATGACAATGCATTTTGTTAACTAACGTGCTTTGAAAGATAGACTTATTGCACCGTTCAACCAAATATTAGGTCTTATTAAACCGACATAGCATTCAATAACAGTTGTCATAATAAGTAAAGCTATTTCAAATTCGGGTGAAACCAACTCATATAATGACATAATCTCTCATACATGTATATGTACTGGTGTTAATGAATATAAGTCCTTATTTATGACATCTGCACCTTAGTCTGAATCCATATGCATAAGCAAACAATGGACAACAAACATACTTTATGAATATGCTATTGGGCCTTTCGTTACTCATCTTGATTTTGGACCGAAACAATGAAATATTTGACATTCCGTCCTTCTCTATTTAAAGCAAATAGGTGAAGGGAAGCACGGCCACATTATAATAAAAATACTTAAAGTAAATAAACCTAGCTTTTAAATAATGCGTTGATATTACAATTTGATATTGAAGTGAGTTAGTCTGAGTGGTCATTCAGAAAGCCACCCTATTAAACAAGCCCAACCCACAACGCCGTTTTTTTCAACGTAATTATGGCGCATGCATCCCTCGGTAGCCTTGCTTATGCGACAGGAATCCTAAACATATAAACAATATACATAACATATGCTAAGTCAGTCCATGAATATTTCCGTCATTCTTCTGTGTTGTTCTGTGTCCATAAATACAAACAAACGAACGATTCGGCCATCCAGAAATAGAATATATTTTCTGGAAGTTTCCTCACCTAATTCGATTGACCAACTACGGATCTTGATGAATTAACCGATATCATTATATTAGTCTATATTATATTATAATTAGATGAACAGTTTTGTTCCACTTTTATGATCCATCTCATGTGTTATATAAATAGAACATAATACCATTACTGGCTTGTAATTACTAGGGGTGTGACGGTTCGAACCAAGAACCCCGTATTCATTCCTCCTGTTTTGCATTTCTAAACAATATACCAGTTATACTAGTTAATACAAAGAGAAAAACGTTTAAAAAGTTAACACTATAAACGTAGTATGTGATTTTGCAACGGGGCGTTGGGGCGGTACTTAGCTTGTACTTTGTCGATGTGTTAATTGCGATTTTACATACGACGCATAAATAGCATGATTTTTTTCGAGGAAAATGTCAATCATAAGCATTTATTTATCAATTATCGAGACAAATCGTTATTTTTAAATTATTACGCATTATAATGGAGCTTGCAATGAATGCATCAATCATTTAATACTATGTATGATTATAATTCAGTTCATCAATCGCCTTCTTACCTTAATCAACATCTATATACTGCTTAACAACCGAGAAATCTTATGTTTGACGATAATGGTCAACAGCGCAAATTGCATAACACAAAAATGATATCAGTAACATGCAAAACGTTTTTGTCGGTCTTTATGTTAAGTGTTATATGTTGTGTGGTGTGTGTATGTGTACGAAAGGTTAAATGTTTCGCTTCTATATCAATTTATTTTAGTATAATGTATTTCATATGGATATGTGTAAAATATAATCGTGGAACATAAGAGGATGTCGCAACCTTTACAAACGCCTTTGGATATTCAAATATACTAAAAATTTAAAACCATCGATGTGCTTGCTACAAGAGACTCATGTAGAGGAAGAGGGTTTAGGAACATGGGAAACATACTTGAATGAAGGGCAACTCTTTATCAACCCTGGTTCATCTCGGAGTGCGGGTCAGGCTTTTTTTTTAAAATATGACAGTTGTTGAACATTGTGCTAATTAAAGGGCGTCTACAAACTTTGAAATGTAATGTTAATAATTGCGTAATATCTATCGCTAATGTTTAAGCTCCTAATTCGGATACTGATCGGAAAACAGTTTTCGAGGTCCTTGTAGAGTTGTTGGTTTTGTATGACTATGGAGATAGAACAATAATAAGAGCCTATTTTAATATTTCTTTGGAGAAGGAAGACAAGTTTGGGGGATTGAAAGTAAGTCAAAAAGTCGTATCGTACTCAAAGAAATGATGAAGACTTTTGATCTTATAGATATATGGCGGGAAAGAAACATGAGTATAAAACGAGTTACATGGGAACAACTATCGCCTTTAGTTAGATGCAGACTTGACTACTTTTAATTCAAAACAAATACCAAAAGATCGCTACTTCAGCAAAAATTGTACCGGGTATTAAAAGTGATCATAAGATCATCAAGCTTACGCTCAACTTTAATGAAAATAACAGAGGTCCTGGATTTTGGAAATTAAATTCAAGTACTTTGAAAGAAAATGAGTACATAAGAGAAATGGCTTTATTAATAAACAATGTGTGGGATGATAGTACGGAAATGTCAGATGCGCTTGTGCATTTTGACTGGTTAAAGTATAAAATAAAGGATTATACAATTCGATATTGTAATAAAAGATCAAAAGCTAAACGACAAAAAAGACGGAGATTATGAAAGAGTTAGAACTTTTGGATACCAAAATCTGTAACCTTTAGGCTTCAAATGTGTGCGATAATATGGACTAAAATCTGAAGTAGAAAGAATGATAGTCCCCCGTATGTGATAGGCTAACCAGTGAATTTTATCAAACCTTCTGGAATTAAATCGGTCCCAAATTAGTAGCTACTCTCAATACATGTAGACGAACCGGCCATTTCTCTCAGTCTCAAATACGGGGGGGCTATAATTTTGCTTGAAAAACGTGGTAAAGACCCTAGTAAAATAAAGAATTGGAGACCAGTGGCATTTTTTAAATGTTGATTACAAGATACTTACTCAAACTTTAGCTAGAAGGATGGCAAATGTGCTTCCTCAAATCATCCATAACGATAAGTCTGGTTTTTTAAAAGGTAGATATATTGGGAATGGGGTACGCTTTATAAAAGGTTTGATCAAATCCTATGACACGGATAATAAACCGGGTATTATTCTATAGTTAGATTTTGAAAAGGCTTTCGATTCAGTTTAATGGAATCTTTTTATTACTACATTAGAAAAATATTGTTTTGGTCAAGGATTTATCTCTTGGTGAAATACTGTTATACAGATATAATTAGTTGTGTTATGAATAATTGGTATAGCTCAAACTGATTTCAATTATTTCGAGACGTACGTAAAGTTTTTCTCTTAGTGTCTATCTGTTACTCTAATGTGCGGACATTATGGCATGTATGGTTAGAAAAAATAACGATATTCTAGAACTCATGGTTAATAATAACGTACACAAACTTAAACAATTTGCAGATGACTGTACATGTACGTTAAAAAATTAAATGTCTGTTCACTGTCTTATATTGACAATTAATGTTTTGTTCACATATATCTGGACTTAAACTTAATCTTGGAACGTCTCTATTATCATTATTCTACCTTGGTCCTTGGAGAAATAGAAATACCAGGATAATGAATATGAACATAGCCAATGATGAATTTGATATGCTAGGTATATTTGTCCTCAGAGATCGTGTTAAGAAAAGCGCAGTCGACAAAAATCGAATTTAGTCACAGCGGAATCTTACTTTAGTAGGTAGGAATCTGGTTTCAAAAACATTCCGGACATCCAATTTGATTTACTCCTTATCACTTTCAGAGTATGAAACGTCACATATAAAAATCCCTATCGGTACTTAATAATTTCATTTAGAAACAAACCCTCGCTAAATTTAAGCATTTTAAAACAATTTAGCTTTAAAATAGTCGATATTGAATCTCAAGCAAAAGCACTCAGGATGTCATGGATTTATCGAATATAAAAAAAAAACACAGGATGGGGTGACAAGGCACGAAAATATTTTGATGAAGTTGGAGGAATTTATTTCATATTAATATGTTTTATGATATACAGTACTTGCCCAAAATGCCAAAGTTTTACATAGATATATTAACGAATACCAACGAAATCTGCTTTGTCTCAACATCAAAATGTATTTTATGGAATAACAGTTTAATTAGAATCGGTAATAAAACTATGTTCCTCAAAGATTGGTATGGAAAGGGTGTTATGTACATGCATGACCTTTTAAACGATGCGGGTGCATGGCAATCATTTGACAAATTTCAAATAAGGTATAATATCATGACCAACTTTTTAAGGTACTTTGCAATTATAAATTCGGTTACAATGCAGTAGATAAAGACCCTGATCCTAAAAACTTAATACGAGAAGCCAAATAATATATTGACTTCTTATCTTCTTGCTTAAGGATGGAAAAGCTCTGAATATAAACGAATCAAAAAGTAAAGATTTGTCCAACCTCCTACCTGTCTTAATCGATGGCTTGACCAGTTTGGAGTGTCAAATGAAAACATTTTTAAAAGACATGAACCTCTGCAAACAATCCACCAGAGAACCACGGTTATTAGCCTTCTAGTTAAAAAATGTCCACAATATTGTTAACTGCGCTTCAAATATTACAAAAAATGGGGAATAAGTTAATCAAACCTGTGTATTTATTGTAAAAAGAAAGATTAAAATGTAGAAGGTACATTAGTGCTTTGGTTGAATGCTAGACAACAAAGATGTGGTTAAAAACTGTATATTCTGCTCTAAACTGTAGAACCTTTCAAGGATTAAGTAGTGACGAGGCAGTAAATGTGTTGTGTGTTATCGTTTAGATGTATATGTGAAATGAGAGGTCAAGAGAAACAATTTTTTATTGAAACAATATTAAAACGAATATTTATGTCTATCATAGCCGAGAAAAAGTCACTATCTGTAAAATACTTTTCTGTTAAATGGAATAATCATAAGACACCTGTGAAATCTAGTTGCAAATATCTATCAATTATAAGTCATAATAGTACCATTGAAATATTTTTTTTCTATATTAGTCGATGAAAGTTTTCATTTTGGCTAAGATACACTAGAAGCATTTGGTGGTGTCATGTGTTTGTTCAGTAATGTATATGTATATGTCTGTGTGAATGTAAATGTACTTTATATATTAAAAAATAACAAATAAAAAGAACCGCGTGTCGAGACAAAATCTCGGTTCAGTTCGAACCGAGAACCGAAGACCCAAAATCTCGGTTCGGTTCGGTGTTTTTCTTAAATGTAGATATTCATATTATTTTGAAACTTAACATCACTTATATACAGTTTTCTATCATCAACCTATTTAAAGCAAAAACGGAATAGAGACCTATTTAAAACAAAAACGAGGGCCCTTCTGGTCCAAGAACGGGTACACCTCCAAAATACGTTCTAACCATTAATATTTAAAAAATAAAGTGATTTTTTACCAGACGCAGACATTGAATAAACTATCATCCCCGTTTTGTCTTGTATACCAGTCCCCTTGTGTTCATTTTTTCCTGATCCATCCCAGTAAACAGGAAACGTATTTTTCACGGTTTAAACACGTAATTTGGTGAAAAATACGTTTTTAAAACGTGAAAAATACGTTCTTTGTTTACTGGGATGCGTGGTGACCTGGCTGTAGATTAGATTATACAAACTTAACATATGTGTGCATATAATTTAAAGTGCTTTTTCGGTTAACGGGTTCGCATCGTAAACATTTGAAAAGCAGCAATTTCAGACTTCGATTACACTATATGTGTGATTTTCGATTTTAGTGTGCATATAGTAATATACTTTACTTTACTTTGATAAAAAATCTTGAATCTGAAAAATGAATCTCTGTCATAGAACCGATGAATAAGATAGTTTCTATGTAGGTTATCGTCATTTGTCCAACAATTTGCTGATGACATAGGGTGGGCATTAACTGCAGAAATATCATAGAACATATAGAGAAAAAAACACTATAGAAAAAATCAAAGAAAGAAACCTACTCATAAATCAATCCAAACCCGAAAAATACAACATAAAAAAGATGGCGATGATAGCTGGAGAAAATTCAAATACGTAGGCAGTTTACTTGGAACAAAAGAAGACATAAATAGACGTAAACAACTCACTAACACCGCTTTCTTCAAACTGAAACCTATATGTACTAACGATTACGTGAGCGAAGACACAAAACTACAATTTTTTAATGCGTTACTATCGAGAATTTTTCTATATAATTGTGAAATATGGACCCTTAATAGTACGTTGGAGAAGAAAGTAGACACTTTCCAAAGACAGCTCTTTCGCAGAGTCCAAAACATATGTTGGGACCCTTATAACAACTGGATCGGGGAAAGGGCTGGTGGGTACGGCCTCCCTGGACGGGTTTTGGTCTCAATTTTTGAATATTGTGTTCCTTATTTATACTTAAATAAATTAATTTGGATAAAAGTTCTATAGAGAAATATGGAAGGTGTTTAACATTCAATAGATCACGGTACCCCCATTTCAAGAATGACTTTTTATATCAACCGTGTTTTATTATGCTTTTGTTTTATGGAGTATTCTGTCATAATGTCATTTTTTATTAAAATTACGGTTTTTGTGTATTTGCAAGAACAAAATTATGCAGTTCGAAGAAATTTTAGTGAAACTTATACTGAAAGAATTGGAAAAATATCGGAGAATGGATAATTCTCGTTTTGTTCATTTGGATACGTTTCTGGGAGACTTCTGGATATACGCAAAGACCTGGACAAGGCGTTCATCGCATGAAGACACCTCACATAGACCGCTATATTAGTTTAAACGCACTTCAGAGCCGCGTCGCTACAGCGCGACCGATCGAAATGGACTTTCGACGGGGTACCGGTGTGCAATTTTCCGACCAAACGACACGGATTCGACTGGGCGAGGACAATTTGGGAGCAAGAATGTCAGCATTCCCCCCTACTTTGACTGAGTTACACCATAGCGCCCGCATTGCATATGCCTTGGACCATGTAGGGTAGCATGTACGCCACTGGCGTACAGTACTGTTCATGGCCCAGAGCAAGTTCAACATTTTGACATGTGATCGACGTGTCCGAATGTGGATGCACCAGGGAGAGCGCTTCAATGACGGTAACAACATGCAATATGACCTATACGTGTGAGGGTCGGTCACGGGTAAGGAGGGTTTTTGCTTCGATGGTCGTACCGAGCTACATGGCATTAATGGAGGGCTATTGACTGCAATAAGATCACTGGACTACGTTGTCAAATCGATTGTTAGACCTTCTGATGGTGCATTTGGTGAATAATTTGTTTTAATGCATGATAATGCATGTCCCAATGTTGCTCGCGTAGTGAAAGGGTATACAATGGAGGCCGGAATCGAGGTAATGAGCTAGCCAGAGGGTGGCAAAAACTTAAATATCATCATACTCTGTTGCGATTTTATAGAAAGACGCATCAGAAAGCGCAAACAACCTTTACAGACACTACCGCAGATACCTCAGGCACTCATGGTTGAATGAGAGTGTTCGTAGGTCGATACTCAGCATGGCCCAGGGTATTTAGAGACTGGATGTGGCCATACCAGTTACTAAGGTATCATTTCGAACATTTTAACTGAGCTGTTGTTGTTTTAATTCACATTGTTAATAGCAAGAGACACGATCCACGTCACTGTGTGGCCTTGACATTGCCTTAAGTGACCTAGTTCAAAGTTTGCAGACAAACACTGCATATGTTGATGCTTGTATGCGATGCTTG
>LQRL01151724.1:525-13115 GCA_001703475.1 Hydroides elegans
CGCTTAGTGCATGTCCGCATAAATCCAAGTAGGGCATGTTTATGCGAGCCACGGGAGATGCGTGACGTGGATTGTGCAGCTTACTATTTATCCCTTCTATGCACGCAATATACAGGCATATTTTTGCATTGTATGGAATACTTTTGCGGACAAAACCTATGTTTTGTCGTTGAAACCAAAAATCGGTTGATACCAAAATATTTGGTTTCAACAAACCTCCTTTTCGTTGAAACCAAATGAATTTCTGTTAAGACCAATTAAGTTTACCGTTAAATCATACATTTAACTAAATACATGTTTAATTTCTCCTTTGCAATAAAAGTATTATATATATAATATCATTCTACAAGTTTATACAATTATTTTGCTATTGATTAAGTTTGAAATTGATAAGGTAAAAAATGGTTGAGACAGAATTCAGTTTGGTTTCAACAAGATTGTTTCCAGGGCCGTAGCCAATGAGGCCCTCTAAAACGCCTCACGACGGGGTGCATTTTTGACAAAGCGGTAAAAGAGCATAGATGCGCTATGCATTTAAATGTTATTTAGTGCGTTTTATCAACGGATAAACAGCAATATTACCTTAAAAATGACATTTAATTCTTATGAAAAAAATGTTTAATAATTTGGTTTTTAATATATTGTTTTTTTTATGCTGTTAAAAGTTGTTTGGTGCTTTGATGGACAAAATAGAGTCTGTTTATTTGTTCATTTTAAATGATATAACTGCCGTTATTGGAATTCACATTTTTTACATTTTTTGTTTAATCTTTTGTAAGAAAATAATAATTTGACAATAATTTTGTTTATCTACCCTTCCCCTAAAATACATAAACTCAAGCATTTTGACTGAGTTGTTATGTTTATTTTCTGGTCTATCTTGTTGTCTTTTTTTAAAGTTTTAAATCATGGAAATAACCTGTTATTATTTTTTTAATTTAAAAGAGGGTAGGGCATTTTTTAAAAGGGAAAACTTTCACTAGACACTTGTAATCCAAATCTCGATTAGGTTCTAGGCAAGGGTCGGGGCCCCGAAATCCCGGGACCACGTCGATGAAAGTTCAGCCCCGGGGCGAAATTTGACCTCGGGGCCCAGTCGTCCTTTAAGACCTCTACTTTCAACAACACATTTTTGATCAAATATTAAATACTAAACAATAATGTACTTATAGTTCGCATTTGACCCTATTTATACATCTATTTATGCAGTGATTTGGGATTTGTATTTTCAATCAATTCACAATTCTAATCTTGCAAAGAAATCCTACCATTTAAAATATAGTTTATGTCAAGGCTCGGTGTAACATTAATAGACGGGGTATCGACGGGGCCCCGCGACGGGGCGGGGTTAGAGTCGCGGGGCCCCGGGGCCGAAAATTTACCCCGACCAATCCCTATTAGGTTCCATTCTATAGAGTGCTATTGTCCAAAAAAATTCAACTATTCAACGGAAAATAACCTTATATCGACTAAATAAATATCATATTCAACGAAGATGACAAATATTTAACAAACCTGACGTTAAAGTATTATCAAACATAAAGATTATATAGAAAGTGCCGAAACGTGGGACGCCTAAATTGATGGGTGGTGTTGCGCAATGCCATATAACTCATATATCTCCTATTCAATTTTATTAATATTCCGTTTACTTAATAAGCGAATATATATGTTGGATTTGAAATGTTATAATAATTCTTAGAAACAATAGAAATATCTCAAATAAGAAAGAATTTCTGATATTTTGTAAAATCAGATGCCGAAACGTGAAGCACACTTGTACATGATGAAATAGAGGGAGGGGAGGGGATGATAAGTGTATAGACTAATCGTTTTGTAACAAACAATATTTTGAACAATTCAAGAATTATTATTTATAAATGTAATATATATACATGTATATAGAATCTGCCCTTTTAAGGTTAGATATGAATCCAATCCGGAGCATTAACATATATGAATAGGAAAATGAGGCATGGCCCTGTGACGCGCAAATAATAAAATGTACATCAATATATATATACCACAAAATAATATATAAATGAGTGAAGCTTTCCTTCTGAATTGTGACAATTTTGGCTCCGCTCCTGAGTATCGATTGTTTCAACAACTTACACCTTTTGTTATAACCACATTCTGTATTGTTGAAGCCAGAGAGATCTTTGCTTCAACAGAAAAAAATCGGTTGAAGCAAAAATGTTGGTTTCTACGAAATTATGAGTCGGTCTTAACAGAGTTGAATTCGGTTTAAACGAAATCCATGTTGGTTTCAACCGATTATCAGTTGGTTTCAACAAAACTGTGTTTGGTTTCAACGAAAACGAGTTTTGTTGAAACCAAAATTTTGGTTTAAACCGATTTTTCGGTTAAGACCGAAAACAGGGGTTATGTCCGCAAAAGTATTCCATAGCATTGTTTTCGAGCCATTTCGCGTGAACTCGGCTTTAGATAGTGATTGTCATCAGCTTCTCTCAAATGATCGAACATACCCAATCTCAAAGCTTTCTATAATAATTGAACGTTTTTTTTTGTATGAGACAAAATCAGACAAGATAAACAAATATAAAGAACAAAAATCATCGTTTCAAGGAGCTATAAATAAATTTAGATTTTGATCGTGCTGATAAGTGTATGATGTGGGTAATAACAGGAAGGAGGAGAAGCGGGCGTGGAAGAACTTTTACGACAACCCTTCCTACTTCTCTGCGCACCTCAAGGATCCCTGGCTCAAAGACAACGCGCTCGTTAGTCGGCGGCTGGAGAATGGAGAGAAGGAGAGTCTGAGGGACATCAACATCTCAGAATTCCTGTGAGTACTTTTCGGACGCAGTTTCTTTAAGGGCATTCCTTTATTATTATTCTTAGAACATACTGTTTAAGTCCCACGAGCACCTATACTATTTTCAAACGGATGACTAGACATGATAGAACTCAATTAAGTTAACACGTCCCTAAGGGAAACAAAGTCTAAATATTTAGAAATAATTTATATCATGTAAGCGCGTTATTAAAACCAAAACAACATTTCTATAGCGAACTTATCTAAAAAAAAGTCCCTGATAAATGTAATAAACTAAAGCAACTAAGCTAAAAACCAGAAAAAGGAGCAACTAAGTAATTTTACTATTTTTGTTTTCTTATATCAGGCACGAGACACCCCACGACAACGCCGCTAAACTGGGAGCCCAACTTAACGCCGATCTCTACAACTCCTTGTCCCCTGCTCACGAACAAGAACGCACTCACATCGACCAAGTTACCGTCCAGAGCCAGGCGCGATACGAGGAACCAAACACCAACCTCATCCTCGCATTGAAAGAGCAACACAGCCCTCCTCCTGAGCAGCTATCCTCATATGGCTCCAACACGGCATTGGTGAACCCCTCGGAGGAGACCCCGCCTATTTCGTCGGCCCGCTCAGAGGACACGCGCGCGGCCTTGAGTGCCCTTGACCTTGCCACTGCGGGCGAAGAGCGCATGCGCAGTGACCTTGACACGTCGCAGTCAGGGGTCGATGAACCCATGACCCCGCACACGCCGCATCCTAACATAGCGACGGCCAATGAGCCGCTGCCCGGGGATTCCGAAGTGTATGTGTTTTCCACGGTGTATGTGCAGGATTCCACTGAACTTTAGTATTTCGGATATGCAGTTTTTATGGTACTGCTACCTACGGGCCATAAGTAATCCGTCTTGGCTAAAAAAAAGATATTATTTCGACTTTTCATGACCAGCTATGGTAGACGTTGTACCATGTGTAAAACGAGTGTGACTGAAAAAAAGTTTCAATAGAAAAAGATGGTCTAATAAGATGTCAAAGAACAACTTGATTCGAACCGATGTGAATTTATTCCAACTTGATATCAATGCTGAAGAAAGACTCGAACGCCAATTCTATTGTAATTAGAGACATAGTCATTGTGATGTGAAATCCATTTTGAAAGTGTAAGATTGACTACACAACATTGTGTTAATTTGATATAGACTTAATATAGAAAATATATTTAGTAGGTATTTCGAATATAAACTGTAAAGTTTCCAAATTGTGATGATATGATACAATGTAGTCATATAATGTAAACTAAAACATCACTTATCATCGGTAACAGTATAAGCGTTATTACGTCGGAATCAATGATAACACATCCACTGGAGTTGAACTGGATGTAAGAGAATTATATTTTCCTTTGATAAGGATATATCATGTAGAAATTCTAACAGTTGCCAAATACACAAAATCAATAAAAACTTAATTATGTATTTGATAATGTCATCTCCGATTCTGTTGGAGTAAATATTTTTAGCTTTAATTTTTTGCTTACAAATAATGTAATGTTGAATTAAATGCATTTTTCATTTCGATAATATCAAAGTTTGATGTTTGATGGTCGTGCCGAAATATAAATACCTGAAATTAATTGGAAAATGTAATAAGATATATGAACTATTTTTGTGTAAATAAAATGCATAATGCAAAACCACATAATTTTTCTTTTTTATCTGATTTCGTTTTAGCAATAGAATTCTATAGTGCTTTTGAATTTTGCCATACTCGGAGCTTTTTTCAGGAACAAGGGTTTTAGGCCCAATACATAATAAATTAACTGCATTATGTTTCCATCGTTCCGTCTGTTAACAATGCTTTACTTGCTCTGCTTTTAAGCAATTGAATTGCATGTCGAGCAAATTAGAAACCAGCGAAAATGGTCAAAGTAGAATTCTGTGACAAACAAATAGAAAACATTCTTGTTTAACCACACCAATTAGAATATAAATCTGGACATAATCCTTGCTTGAACAAATATATTTTATCACATATATTAAGTTTAAAAAATACCTTCGATATCAAATGATATATTACATTTAGATTCTATATGTACAGTATACAGTGGCGCGCGGTCCCAACTTCTCGATTTTTCTAACGTTTATTCTTTAGCATTTAGCGTTTAAGGGTTTGCAAGATCAGAATTTAACGTTAAGCGTTTAGTGTGTAACGATTGGTGTTTGTGTGTTTAGCGTATTGTGTTTGTACGTTCAACGTTTAGCGTTTAGCGTTTGCCAGGATAAGTTAGTAATGCGCGCGACTGTATTTATCTTCTATAGTTTGGTTAGCTCATTAGGAGTATCAAATGATTAATTTTGTGAAATACTAATATATCGGAGGAATTTCCTCGAACCCGTTTCCACAAAAAAACTTGATAGACTCCTTAATGATTATTTCTTTAATTGAGGTGCGTTCAACCGAAATAAAAGCACATAATTCTTGGTGAACAGAAGGGATAAACTACTATGTTTTAATACAAATAAGGCTTCAACTTTAAAGCGCAAAATGTGTGTTTTGAGCTTTTTTCGGAGCGGATGAACGCGGCCTTAAGGTCTATATAAGAAGAAATGAAAGCCATCACACATTTCAATCAACTTACAACTATATTGAAACCAGATTAAAACAAAAAATAAGTTTTCATTAGAAAAAAAATAGTAGAAGGGTATCAACGATCCTTTTTATCAAAACAGCGAAGTCATCTTAATTTGCTATATATAGTGAAACAATTTCTAACCGAACAACTCAGCGGCTAAACGATACAAGACAAACACGTAAACGAAACTTTCAAACCCGTGAACTTTTAAAACGGCTAAACGCCTAAACACCTAAACGCCTTCACAACTAAACGCATAAACGGCTAAACGATGTATGTTACGGTAACAATCCATAAAGATACATAAACGCCTAAACGGCTAAACGTCTAAACGGCTAAACAAAAACGCGTAAACGAGAAAACACAAACAAGTAATCGAAACTTTTGAAACGAAAGAAGTTGCTATAGATATTTAGGTTATTTATTGGTTTATTTCATCACGACATTCTGGCAGTATTTCTATGAGAAAATTGAAATATTGATTTATTGCTAGATTCATTATGTTATTTCTTTTATGCCATGTCCTGGTCGAATCGTCGTTTTCAAAACATCAAATTTCCACTGGTTGCACGGAGCCCTTTCGTTAATACTTGGAAGTCCCTGTGAGTGACAATGCTTTATAGGGGCAGTGTACCTGATCAGGTACATGCCCGCATGGGCCGTAACCGAACCGTAACGCCGTCAACATTATACCCCTTTTAAGTCCCTGAAACGCATGTAACACTTTGCCGTTTTGGCTTGTGTCAACTTGATCGCCACTCGTAAACTTCGCATCGTGCAGATTCAGGCGGTGCAGTATTTACAAGAGGCTCATTAATCTAAACGAAATATGTTCTTTTTGGTCAGAAAAAAACCTTGAATAGACATTCCCGAGATAAATAATAGCTATTACCCCATCTCAGTACATTAACAGGAGTTAACGTTGGGTCCTTTTCTTGTGTTCGGATATAGTCTACGCATTTTCTTCTATCAAATTTATTTTGAACCCACATTAAAATCTCCACAGTTGTCGAAACAGTTCGTCGAGATTTGTTTGATTTGAATCTGGATATATAGACTCAATCGTCTCAAGGTGAGTGAACAAAATGTTTTGGTTGAATTATGGTTGCAGGTGATCTCAATAATTGCATTATGGACTTTTCAAAGAGAATAACATAATTGTTCAAGATAATGAAAATAGATCGTGGTTTATTCTAAAGATGAATAATGTGCATTTTTCTGTGATTATACATTTCTTAATAGAAGAGTCCTTCACGAGTTATAGCTTGTAAAGGTGTTCCCCATTTGGCTTGCATATTTATATGTAATATATTTTAGCTTGCAGAAGAGAGGAACACCTTATTTGGTCGTGAAGTCCCCTTCTTAATAGTCTTTACCCTTAAATTTGCAAGATCCATAAACCCAAAGCATCCATCATTCATAAAATTACCTTTTAATGCAAATGAAGCATGCGGAGATATTTATATGTACATATTGCTGTTTTATCCAACATATGATTAGTGCTTCATCAAAATAATTATTGAAAAACATAATCTCTTTAATATCAATTTAACATCACGTAAATTATAACGTTATTTCATTTTTCACGCATGCGCACTTTAGATGAACGAGACTCTGATGGACGAGAAGCGGCGCGGGAAGCCGGGCTACGTGGTGCTCATTCTGCTCACGGCGGTCGTGCTCGCAGCAACGCTGGTGTTTAACTATCTGCCGCAGACCGATCTCGGTAAGAATGCATGATCCCGATGAATAAATTAGATGCATTTGTTCGTTATCCATGTATCAACATTTTGTGCTTTCATATATATGAAATGAATATTATGCCAAACCATATTCATACTACTTTGAAACGATCATAAATAACGAATTTTCTATCCTGTTAAGAATACTCAACTTAAATATAATCTTAAACGTTTATCATTATTAGGGTGCTACATATTTGCGTTTTGCCAATACGTGACACTTTAAATAGCTATTTTTATGGCATGTTTCAGGCATATTTTCTGAGGAGATCGGCGACCTAGCCGACAAATACACGCTCGATGTCTCCCCAGCCGACTGGACATTCAGTATTTGGATCGTGATTTTCGCAGCCCAAGTGGCAATGGTTTTATACGCATTGACTCTCCTCTGCCGTCGCAACCCGCTTTCCACAGGCATGCTCTACTATGACCCGCCCTTCCTGCCTCCTACCTTCTTCGGCATCTACATGTTAGCGTGTGTACTCACAGTCACGTGGTTGTTTACATTCGATGAAGAGTATCTTGTGGCCGCCATGTTAACGCTGTGTTCCATCGCCCTGCTGTTGTGGATCTGCATCGCCTTCGCTGTGAAGATCCTGTTTCAATATGAGCCTGAATTGCTGCGATCCGAGCTGTGGCTGAACGTGGTATTCGTGCAGAATGCATTGGGTCTATTCGCAGCATGGACCACGATCGCATCGGCGCTCAATATCGGCATTGTCCTGCGTTATGTAGAGGAGACCTCTATGTCCACGGCATGCTGGACTGTGCTGTTGGTCATCCTCGGTTTCTTCCTCATTTACTTCGCTTTTGATGTGATCATCTTCACTGTGAGCCTGCGCTACCTCTTTACACCCTACATTGTTCTGGTTGTGGCATGTGTAGGGGTAATAGAGGAGAATTATGAATCAGATGGCGAGGATTATCTCAATCTGGCTTTGGCGCTTCTGGTGCTGTCTGTGGTGATGCTGCTTTTGAAGCTGCTGTGTTCAGTCGTAAGAGCCATTCGCAAACCAGGCCCGCTCGAACTGGATGATTAGACTCGACGAGCATTTTTGACATTGTTTTAGAAAGATGGTTACATTAAATTGAAGGAATGTTGCTCTTTGTGTCCGTTTGTGACAGTTTTGTTTTGACATTTGTTAATATTAAGATAATCCAAATGATGTTATCACGATGGCATATCAAGATTCGACTCAGTAACAATATTGTTTCGATTTCATGACGAATAAATGGCTCCTAGAAGTCAACGATCAACCGTATAATCCTACCTCTGTATATGTTCAAACGACGATGGCAGCATTTTGATGCCACACAAGGCGTTTAAGATAAGATAATAGAATGCTGGAAATATAAGCGGCAATAAGTCAACTAGATGTATCGAAATGTTATCAGGCACCTTTAACATGCCTTTGAGTATTTGAAGATGCCTGCATTCCATGCCAAAACTTGCTTTAAGTCCAGACAGTGGACCAAAAATTAACATTTAGTATTCAGGGGGATTGTATGTGTATATCCCAACTAAAAGACAGCTAGTCAAGTTTAAGTTATTCTTCAGTATGTTATTCCTTAATATCATTTTCCTTTAGATTAACGTTACACCTCATAGAGCCTACAAAAGATGATTTTTTTTCTGTTTCTGAGTTCCTGAGCTTTATTTATAAAACTACGTTATATATTTTTTAGCTTATGTATAAACATATTTGCTTGACTTTATTGTATACGCGTTCCTTAAATAAGTTTGCCAAAATTGTATTTAAATAGAGCTACATCCATATTTTGGTCTTTGGTTTACAGTAAGTACAGCTACAATTATTTCCGTAATATGTAGAATGAATTAAACATGATTATATAAATGTTCGATCAAATTAATGAATATGTCTTTACATATCTATTTGATGTTATATGGACGGATATTTCTTAAATGCAAAGCAGTGTGAAGTTGAGTAGTTTCTGTTAAAACAATAAGCTATATAGTTATATAACACTATATAGCTCCACAATCCGTATGTCTAATTGCATGTATCTAGCTTTAGTCAAATAGTTTTAGTCAAATAGTGTTCATCCGCATAGCATGAAGCGAATTCATGAAGCGAATGAATGAAGTACACATGTATATTCATTTCACACTATATTTTGTATGGTGCTAATGTTATTAAATAAATTAATAAATAAAATTTACCGCTTTTTATTATTAGTCCTCCGACGCAGAGCTAGCGCGAAGCGGAGGACTGTAGAAGGGTTAATCAGTTATTTAGTCACAGCAACCAGTTTTTGGGTCACTTACTATTTGTCATAGAAATATCATTTCATATACATTTGTTACGCAAACAAAAAACACTGAAGTATGTACGAAGCCCCATATAACTAATTTATTTTTATTTTTCAAAATAGAGAAAAAAGTTTATATTTAATTTATGTAAAATTTGTATAAAATTAATCATTAAAATTAGACTGTAATCCTGTTTTTCTTGCTCTCAACATCCAATCAAAAATTGTAAAACACGGATGAACAAAGGAGATTAGCCGAAGAAAAATAAAGGAATTAATCCTAAGTTAACACTTTGTTTATACTGTTCAGCTTAAATAAACAAGCTAAAAAAGTTCTGTCCAAATAATATAGTTGCGATAAAGTAGACTAAGTAGATATAGGATTCTGATGAAAATTACATGTATGGAAAGGAAATTATTTCAGTAAGACAATGAAAGCACTTTTATTAAACTTCTTGCAGGTTAAAACACATTTCTAGGCTTATTTCCGACAGCACCCCTTAAAAAATTAAAGCAGTCTTAGCCATTTTGATAAATTTTAACTAAAATGGTTCAATTAAAAAAAATGATTAAAACAATTTTGCAATAGATTTATGATAACATATCCTGAATTAATCAAGAAGTAAATATACAGTCATTGCTAAATTTTAAACTAACAGTTTTCAATTTAAATAACAAAAACACTTAAAATTTATGCTCACTTATAATAAAATAATCAAAATTTAATATTAAGTTATTGCTCAATTTTAAACTGATTTTTGTTGATTAAAATAAGCAAAAAAACTTTACAATAAATTTATGAAACCTTATCATAAAGTTATCAAAATGTCAATATAAAGTTATTGCTATATTTTAAATTATTTCTTTCAAATCAAAATAAACAGAAAATAACTTGTAATAAATTTATGATAACTTATCATAAAGTTGTCAAAAAGTTAATATAAAGTTATGCTTAATTTCAAACTATTATTTTTTTTATCAAATTTAGCAGAACAAAACTTTACAATATAATTAATGATAGCTTATCATAAAGTTGTCAAAAATTTAATATAAAGTTATCGGTAAATTCTAAACTATTTTTTTTATTAAAATTAACATTAAAAAACTTTGCAATAAATTTATGATAACTTATCATTAAGTTGTCAAAACGTTAATATAAAGTTATTGCTAAATTTTAAACCATTTTTTTTAATTTACAGAAAAAAAACTTTACAATAAATTTATGATAGCTTATCATAAAGTTGTCAAAAAGTTAATATAAAGTTTTTGGTAAATTTTAAACTATTTATTTTCTTATAAAAATTAACATAAAAACTTTGCAATAAATATATGATGATTTATTATAAAGTTATAAAAAAGTTAACATAAAATTAAATTTTAAACTTAAAGTTTTCTATTCTAATATTTAAAACACACTTAACAATCTATGGTAACTGATCATGAAGTAATCAAAACTTTTATATAAAGTTTTGGCTAATTGCAAACTAACTGTTTTATTCATTAGAAGAAAAAGAAACAAAATTTAACAATAAATTAACGATAACTTATCAGAAAGTTCCAAAACAAAAGTTTTCTATTTAAATATTTAAATAAAATGAATTTATGATTATCATAAAGTTGTCAAAAAGTTAATATTAAGTTTTTGCTAATTTTTAAACCAAGTTATCATAGATTTAGTTTAAATTTGTGTTTTTGTTTATATTTGTATTTAGATCTGGTTAATAATTTCGACAAAGTTAATGGTAAGGTTTGGCAACAAATTTGGCCAAAAAAAAAACTTTGTAAGTTTTTTTTGTGACAAGTTTATATATATTGAAATTTATTGTAAAATCAATGTTCTTTTTCTTTCTATATAAGAAAATTCGTAATGATTTAGATAAAGCAACTGTAAAACTGCCATGAGTATCTTCTATCCCGGAAATCTAAATTCGCGAATTGCCATTAAGTGCTGGACTTTCCTTTATAAAACAAACACTAAAAAATATCAAAAATGATCATGAATCGGTCTAAAATTTGAGGTGTTACAAACCCTAACATTTACATAAATAGGTTTCCAATTGTATACCATGATATTTTTTGTAATTAATTGACTTTACATATTTATAACATTTTTATATATTTCACTCCATAATATTTCTGAATATTTTATGCATATTTATTTCATGTTTGTATATATAATTAGACATTTAAATCGTGATTTATCATTACAATAAGTAAATAGACCTTCACGTCCCAGTTCATGAAATAATAATTTGAGATGGATCATCAATGGTTCATCAATGGTTAGAATTGCTTTAATCAAGAATGTTGACATATATTTTTTCTTTAATTGTTATCTTTTTTTAACCTACTATGATCAATCAATGTTTTAAAGCATTTGATTGGATGTTAATTGAAAAAAAAACAGGATGTCAGTCTAAATTAGTATCATGGAATTTATACATACTTGATATAAATTTTATATGAACTTTTTTCTCTTTTTCGAAAAATAAAAATTAAAAAAATTAGCTATAAGGGGCTTCGTAAGTATGTTCATGGTTTCATTTATTACGTAAAATAAGTATATTTTATGCTTTTTCTATTGAAAATAGTGAGTGAACCAAAAACTGATCATGACTCAAAAAGTGTTTTTCCCTTCTACTGTATTCAATTATGTCCGTTCGACTCTAAGACTGTAATAATTGAGAAATGAACAACGATCGGGTATGCAGGTGTGGAAGAATGTTCAAGAACAGCAGGGGAGTCAAAATACATCAAGCAAAGACGAAATGCTTAGAAAAGCAGCAGCGACGCACAGTCCGCAATAGCGAGGCTGGTGAGGCGGAGGAGGTCAAGGGCCCGGAGTCAAACCACAGTGCCCAAGATCACCAAGCTACTGACGACGGAAATGAGCAGAGACTCGACAGAATAAATTGGCCATCCAACAAAGAACAAGAGTGGAGCATGCTCGAAGGAGACCTAGTAAACATCCTTGACAATACACTAGCAGGCAATGTGAAAGAGAGGATAAGATCATTCGTGCAAGTGGTGTACACGGTCAGCAAAGAAAGATACGGAGTAAAGGAAAGGAAAGAAAAGAGACCAGTGAACAACAGCATTGAGAACAGACGGGACCGCGAGAGGAAAGAACTGCGAAAGGAGCTGAGAGCGTTATCAAAGC